>JAMXBD010005000.1:0-31758 GCA_024138025.1 Combretum micranthum
ACACTTGATATACACTAAGAATAAATAAAAGTTTCAAGTCAAGTTAAAAACAACTCACTAGTTTGAAAAAAAAAAAAAGCCTTACTTAGAATAAAAATTTGCCAACAACTTCAAATACCATTTTTAAATTTAAGCTTATTTTATGAATTAGGAATATATATATATATATTAATATAATAGGAAAACACTCAAAATATTATTTCCTTCTAACAACTTAGAGAAAAACTTTGTAAAACTTCATTTTCCAACTTCTAGAATAAAGTGTTTCTGTGAAAACCATTATTGAGACAATATCACTAAAATTATGCATATAATATTAGTTTATATGTATATGTATATGTATATGTAATATATATATAATTAAAGGATTTTCAACTACACGATATCTATGTGTTTGCGATGAATTTTTGGATGAAATAGAAATTAAAAATCACAACTTAAGGCTGGAATTTTCATGTCAAATCTATACCGAACCGTTTTTCAAGCCAAAAGGCTTTAATGTAACAAATAACCTTAGAAATAGATAGATCTTTTCGAGTAGGTAGAAAATGCACTTATATGCGAAATTCAAGTTAAAATGACAAGTATTGTCATTTTAAGTTGGAATTTTCATAAATCTGATTTGACTGGCAACTAGAAAATAGAATCAGCAAATTTAAATAGAAATTCCATAGAATACTCATTTTGGCTATTTCTTTTATTTAAGCAATGAAGAGGACGATACTTTCTATTCAGAAGACTATTTTGATTAAGCGAACTATTATCGAGACATAGCTAAGTAAGTTTACTTCCTCTATTTTTCATATTCATGATTGTGCTTGTGGTTTAGCAGCACTAGAAGTATGAAAGATAAAAATGGGAAGTGCATGTGAATTATAACTTTGGTGAATTTATACTAAGCATATCAAGTCTTGGATTGTCTATAATCAAATGGGTGCTTTATTAGCATGTTAGAGTATCTAAAACTATATTATCACTCTTAAGACATTATAATTATATACTAAAAGCTTAATGAAATTAATTCATGCATTTCATGTAGTTAGTCTCATTGCATTCACCATTATACATTTGGTGAAACAAGTGCATAATAGTGGTGGTCGGCATAACCGATAGTATCTGCATGTGGTGAGTACTGAGTAGTAGCCGGGATAATCTACAAAGTGGCGAGCAGTAGTCGGTATGATCTACGTATTTTTATGGCAAGTAGTAACAGGTAAGAACTAGAAAATTCATTTGCAAAAGTTTTGGTCGTCATTGGCCGATATACCTAACCCCAAATGAAGGGTATAAATTCATTCAATATATGGTTCCCGGAAAACCATGTCTTGTTTACTCATGTGTTTGATGCATATCATATGTTTGTTTAATTATAACTCATTTGATGTTTGATTCAAGTATGATAACTTAGAATATTCTCACTAAGCTAGTAAACCTTACACCCCTACAGATTTTTGTTTCACAGGAGCATCTTTTGCTTTACCCAAGGCCGCCTTATATTCGGGTAAGACCACGTTGTTGGGAAGCTTTTTAGGGAAATTTGATGGAAGGCTTTTGATAGAAATTCCTTTAAAATCTTTGACTATAGAAATTTATATATATAAGACTTAAGTTGTATTGTGGATCCTTAGGAAATTTATTGGGGGATGTCTGTCACGCCCCAAAGGGTACCCTAAACGCGACAGTCCACCACACCCGATATTTAAACTTACGTTGACAACCTTATCATCCCATGAGTTTACATATCTGTGTAAGGTGTACTCACACAATTTTAGGATCACACTTTGATTCGAGTATCTTAAGAAAGCATACATAGCATTAAGAATATAAATCACAAGATAAATAGTTAAACTTTACAAAAGCCAAGGGGGCATACCCCCGCCAAAATAATAAGTCTATCTGAATTATATGAAAGAGATTTTCCTAGATGGTCCACGCCTATACTAGGTCCCGACTTCCTCAAAAGCTCTTTAATCCAATGGTAATCCTGCACAAATCCTCTCGGAACACCCAAAAATAGGAACACTCACAAAAACTATTGGGGTATAAGCTAATTGCTTAGTGAGATTCATTTTCCAAGTAACATACTCGATCAAGCTAAAATATCTATACAAGCAAGTTATAATTAAGCAACCATATGAATGCACAAGCAAATGAGCAGGCAAGCATATACTTTCCGTAGTCATAAGTGAATGAATTTACGCCCTCCATTCGGTTTGGGTAGTTCATAAGTCATGCAACTACAATTCCAAGTTGGCCATAAGACAGCAACCATTGTCCCAATCTTAAGTGGGGTCCATAAGACATGCAACCACAATTTTTAATGTTGGTTCATAAGTCATGCAACCATAGTTTCATTATTCGAATGGGTGGTCCATAAGTCATGCAACCCTAGCCCCATTCATTAAAGACCCGCTGCCTCCCAATACACCTTTGTCCCACCAAAGACATACTCGACAATGATAATGGCTCACTACGATATGCATGTACGGTTTATTCATATAATCATGACATATTACCTAGATAATTTAAAAGTGACCATACAAATTTCAGACATTCCAAATCTATACTAGCTCATACAAGATTATTGCAACAAGGCTTGCCTCGATTTACTTATCGTTCATTCATGCAAGTTTAGATCACCATTCAATCACAATTTTATCTTTTCCCTAAGTCTAATGCCACTACTACTACAAGCACATCCAAGAGCATAATTAATTGAGAAATGAACTCACTTGTCCATGTAGTGAAAATCCACTAGTTGTAATAGTCCTCGGGAACTGGTAACCCGTTCTCCAATTCACCTAGGTACAAAGAATACCCTCAATGAGTATCTCTTATGAAGTTCTATTAAACTTACCAATTTTTATTTACTAAGTTCGTCAATTTCCGCCTAGGTTGAATCCTTAACTTAAAAAGGTCATATCTAACTCATTTTAACTCGGAATTTAGCTTATAATATACCGATTTATACCTACTTCGAAAGAGCTATCCATTTCTAAAGTTAATTCAAACATTTAAGATCATTTAGGGGTTGGAAACTTACTGTACAGTAGGGTTACGAAAATTCCAGATTTTGAGCCTTTGTGAAAAATTTCCATATCTACTCTATTTAACTACTTAGACCAATTTATTTTAGTCCTAAGCTTGCAAGGAGATTCTCAAAACAAAATTAAGAGATTACACACTTATCTAATACCAAACACAAAGTTCCAATGAAACTTCTAAGGATCCATTTTCATAAAACCGAAATTTACAAGTTGAAACTCATTGTCTTGTTTTGAGTAATTCCTTTACTAAAACTTACTTAGCTCAATGAAAATAATTTTCCAATATTATATATCATCAAAGCATTCCATTTTCAATATAAAATACTTGTTTTGAGATCAAAAAGAAGGTTTTCAAAATTGGTCTCCCCATAATTACGAATTTCCACCTTGAAATGTACAATGAAAACAAGACCTAAATATTGTCTTCTACAAGGCACTTGATTTATGCAATACTTTTTAGGAAAACCCATTCAAACTTATGAAAATTCATTCCTTAAGATATCTATACTAAGAGCCCTTTATATTTTTGTCTAAATCTTCATTTTAAGGTTGAATGATGGGTTCCAAAAATAGGTCTTGGTCTTGATCTTGATCCGAATTTTCATAAATTTATTTTGGACATATCTCTTGAGAAAATTCATCAAAACTCATGGAAAACAACCCATTACATATTATATCTCAAGAACCCTTCATTTCTTGCATAAAATCCTCATTTGTGAGTTGGAAAACATGTTTTTATTTTGGATCTTTGTCTTGATCCGAGAATACAATTTTTGTTTTTGAAAATAAACTTTGAAAATCAACTTTGATTCTTGTAAGATGAAGCCTTGATGATATACATCCATCAAACCTTCATTTTCTTAACAAAAGCTTCCATTTTAAGACTTGAAAGAGGGTTTTCAAAATAGGGCATTGACAAGTTACGAATTTTTCTTTTTCTTTCCAACTTGAATCTAAGATCTACTCAATATATAACCATGAAAGCATAAGAAAAACTTAGTAATAGGCCTTAAGCTTCTAGATCTACACATAAACATAACTAAAGCTTGATGAAACTCTAGATCTACAAGCTATCTCATAAACAAGAAAATAAACAAGCCTTCCATATAACAAAAATACTAAGAACAAAAGAGATCATCACATAGAGGAATGTTTCAACTCTTGGCATCATCATCCATAGCATTTTGAGCTTGTGGAATGTCCTTTGATGCATGAAACATTCATGGTATCATCCTAGAACATCTTATAAGAGCAAAAAGGGAGATTACCTCAAATACTTGCAAGAAATATATGTGGAAGCAAGAAAGAAAAATGGGGACAGCTTGTTTTCAAGAAGAAAAGGGAAGGAAGAAGAGGAAAAGAGAGGGAAAAAGAGAGAGGAAAAATATAGGGTTTACAAATATGAAAGAGGAAGGAATGAGATGTTTTCATAAAGTTAAAAGTGTGTTAAATAATTTTTTAAAAAAAAATAAAACACATGCAGCTGCAAGGGAGGGGGCTGGCGTGATTTGTAATGCGGTGTAGGGGGTGGTTTTGTTTGATTTTAACTTGTATTTTGAAAGTGTAACAAGTTGCATCCATTTGTAACTAAAAGAGACTTTTAAAATATCAAATAAATAATTAAAAATAATGAAAAGAGGCTAAATTATGGGGAATGGTCAGCTGGAAGTTTTGGGAAATGGAGTGTAAGAAAAAGCAAAAAAAGACATAATAATGTGTAGTAATGATAATGTATGTGTACTTGAGGTATGGGTTGATAAAGTGGCTTTTTGAATAAGAAAATATATAAAATAAATTAAGAAAAATATTTTCATTTAAGTAGCAGAATTTTTTATGATTTAAATAAAATAATCAATTAAATTATTTTTAGAAATTTAACAATTTAGTTACCGGTAAGAGTAAAATAAGCTTATATGAGCTATAACTGGTATTTTTAGAATCCGAAAAATTCTAAACTTGATATTTTTGAAATCCTTATAAAAATACGAGTCTAAAAATATTAAAGATACATTTTAAATTTTCCGAGCCCCGGACACGCTTTCCAAAGCAGTATCCAAACGGGTTCGAAATAAGCCGAAAATGAACCAATCTGATATTTTTAATAAATCAAATATTATTACGGACTATTCTAAACACTTTAATTATTTTTCGACTCCTAGATTTACGAACTCAGGTTTGCAGGATCTAAACCGTAGGGTTTTACTCATGATCCGTTGACCTAAGGTCTCCGGTAGACTTTCCGGCTTAAGGTTTAGGGCTTAGAAAACAGGGGTTTACAATGTCCCTAAGTTTATGTAAAGGTCCTATTAAATTAATTGGGGGGAGGGGTGGGGGTGTTGTGGGGATGGTATTTGGGGTTTGGCGTTAACTTCAAGGAGACAAAAGGGGAGAGAATAGGGACTTTAGAGAGAAAAGTGAGAG
This sequence comes from Combretum micranthum, assembly GCA_024138025.1. Classification (NCBI taxonomy): domain Eukaryota; kingdom Viridiplantae; phylum Streptophyta; class Magnoliopsida; order Myrtales; family Combretaceae; genus Combretum; species Combretum micranthum. Next base: position 5,469 of record JAMXBD010005000.1, read on the forward strand.
AGTTTTGGAGAGTCTTAAAGGAGAATGTAAGGTAAAAATGAGAGGGGAAGAGAGGGTATTTATAGAGGAAAAATAGATAAAGTATAGTTGATTAGATGTGTGTGTAAGAGTAGGTTATTTTAGTTGTAAGAATAGGTGTGTAAGAGTATAAGAAAAAGTTAATGATGTGAACAGTAATGAATAGTAATAAATAGTAGTTGAAATAACAAATTATTTACATGTAAAAAAATAAAATACACGTATAAGTTGTTATAACCGATATTTTTACAAGTCGATAAAATTCTATGTGATATTATAAGATAATTTAATATTATTTTATGTGTTGGATTGTACTGATTTAATGAAATACCCCAAACCTACTCCTAATTGAATTATAAATAGTTTAATAGAATAGTATAATAGATAATTAATTTTGAACATAGTTTAAATAATTTAAATAAATCAAAGAAGCAAATAATAGAATATAATTAGACAACTTGGTATAATGAAATTAGTAAATAGGTTAAGATGAAATTGAAATTTCAAATATCCCTTTTAAATGGTCTAATTGTTTTATTTATCTATTTCAACAAAACTAATTTCATAATTTCTTCCAATTTTTCAACTATAACTCATTTTCTTTGATTTCAAATCCTAAACTTTTAAACATTCAACTTAAATATTTAAGCAAACTCCCAAACCCTTCAATTTTACTTTATCTTCCATTCTCTTAAATCCATATAATTTTGGAATTTAACTTCTTATTTAAAAATATCAGTTTTTAAGCCAAACTCGAACTAAATGTCAATTTTCTATGGATTGAATTTCTAAACCATATTTCTAGTACAAGTTAATAATTCCTATTATATAGATTCTCAAATTATTTTTTAATTAGCTTTGTTACTTAATATAATTATCAGAAAAGTTTAAACTAATATCCTATCCTAAAAATATCTTTAAAGCTTTTTCCATTTCCTTTTCTTTTGTTTTCCACCTGCCACATTTACTTCTTCTTTTCCTTTCCATCTTTTCTTGTTTAATTTTTCTTCTTCTTTTTTCTTTTCTTTCTCAAATTTTCAAACTCAAATCTCAATTTCAAGAGGATTATAAGAAAAAAATTAAAGTTAGAAAAGAATATAGGAGACGGAAAATTAGCTTGAAGTAGCTATAACTAAGAAAGAAGTAATAGTAGTTGAAATCAAGTAACTTATGGTTGACAAACAAGTAAGTTGTTGTTTTTTGTTTGTTTTGGTTGTTTATGTATGTATATGATAGGTTAATGGTAATTATAAATAGAATTCAAGATGAAACATGTGAAATTGTAATATATGAACATGTATGTCAAAATCTAGGTTAGTATGTACATGTATAGTTTAGAAAATTAATGGCATGATTTGGTGAAATATGAAGTAAAAATATGAATATATATGTTATAAATGATGATTCCCAAGCTTGTATGTTGAGTATAGAATGTAACATGTTGAAATAAGATATAAAAGAAGTAGATAAAATAAGCACGAGGAGAATGCAGGAAGCCATGTTAAGTTGTGCTATTTGTTTTAATTCATCAAGAGAAGAAACATGACCGGAAGACGACTCAACCTATTTAACCATGCTTCTCTCTATTTTGTTTTATAAATATATTTCCAGAACAGCATGACTAGAACATGGTCTCCCCTATCTCCCCGTGTTTCTTTCTGATTCTTGCATATGTAATATGTTAAGTAAAACACGACAAGAAAACAACTCATTGTATCTCACTGTGCTTCTCTCCGACATTTGAGTGCTTAGCTTTTAATGAAATAAGGTAAAAGCACGACTTGTCTTATCACGCTATGTTTCTCATTCGTTGTGTCGTGTTTCTCAATTGTTTCGACTCAAAGAGAAGCACGACTAAAACACGGCTTATCCTATCACGTCGTGCTTCGCTCTAAGTTCCAAAACATGAACAAGCACGATGGAAATACAATTGAATGTATTTGATCGGGCTTACACGGGGTAAAACACGGCTTGTGTATATACCCGTGTTCTTAATAAAAATTTGAATAAAATAAAATAGATAAATGATAGTTAATGTGTTATGTTAGTTAATTTATATAATTAAAAATGAGTTAAGTGAATTAATGGGTTTAACAATAAATTAGATTAAACATAATAGTTAAGTATGAAATAAACTTAGTTAATTAATCTAAGTTCAACTTGACGAAATAGACTTTAGTGAGCTAAAATGAATTGGATTGATTAAGTTTAATCAACTTGACTTAATAATTGAATTAAAAAATTAATTCTAATCAATTTGGCTAGGATTAAGTTAAAATAGGTTTAATAACTAATATTTGGTTTAGAGTAATATGTTAGGATGAACCATGAATATATGGAGAATATATTGTTTCAAATATTTGTTTGCTCGCTAGGAAAGTGAATGTTTCCTATAAGTAAATAGAAATTAATAATGTTTTATAATAAATGATTATAAACAAAGAGAAAAATAATAATTTGACAGACAATGGAAAACTATCCGTATCTTGGTGGAGCGATCTTCGCAACCATAGCAAAGTTTCTATTTAGTGTCTAATCAAATGAGTGTAAAAAAAAAAAAAAAAGAGTTTGGTGTAAATAGATAATTAATTTAAATACTTATATGAATTTTATTTCATGAACAAATGTTGACTTCTGATTTATTTTCTAAGATGGCTTATGATCTACTCTCTGTCTCTATTTGGGATTCGGATAATATAAGGCGTGTGATGTGTCGAATCTTTAAGTTTTAAAATTTATAATCTTGTAAATTCTAGATCCACACAAAGCAGTGCACCTATCGTGTAGTATAGAATTTAACTCGGATATCGTCCTAGGGATCAATGTGCAGCTACTAGTAATTACCCTTGAACTATTATCTAGCCAAATCAAGAGTGAATTTTATACTAAACTAATCACTAATTCTAATCTAAGATAAACCCAAGAACCCTAACTCAAGATATGCACAATTAAATGAAGATAAACGATTCACAAGAAAACCCTTGGTTTTGATCAACCCTAGCCTCCTTCATCTCTAAAAGTGGATTCACTTGAATGAACTTTGATTTTGAACTATCGGGTTACTTAAATAGATTAATTACTCTCTTCAAGTTAATTAAACCCTAACCCTAAATTGCAAAAGTGGGAATTTCTTCCGTCACAAAGGTCAATTTAGAATTGCTTAAAGCTCATGAACCCTAATCGATAGAAAGTTAGAAAAACCCTATTTCTAGGTGGATTACTTAACCCCTTTGCTCATGAGAGATCATACTCATTAATCGAAATCTTCTTTCAAATTAACAAGAATCGAGTTTGTAACAACTTTGACCTAAACTTATCACAAACAACATTATATATCATGAAGCAAATTCAAAATCAATTTACATTCAAGTGATTAATAAGTCTTTACATGAAGGCTAGGGTTTCTCAAAACCTAAGGTTACATAACTACTCTTCCATAGAAAAGATAACAACACAAATAATAAGCACAATGGAAGAAGGAAAAAGAGAAATCATCAAGATAAAACCCTTGTAGATGTGTAGTTGAGAATCTTCAAGTGGAAGCATGATTTTTCCCCTTCAAGAGCTGTCCAAAGGCGTCCCTAGGGTTTTGGGATAAAGTTATCTATTCAATGAATGATTTTTTTTTTTCGCAAGAAGGCATGTATATATATACATTAATGCCTACACGACCCCTACACGACCCCTACACGTCCCGTGTACATCGGGGTCGTGTACTCATTAAAGTAGCGTGTTTTTCCCTTGTTGGCACATGTACACGACTAATGTACACAACTAGTGTATGAGAGGTCGTGTACCCTTGATTCTTGGCTAAATCTTCAAAATTTCTTCAAAAAACGCTCCTCCAAAAGTACACTAATGGTGTGAATGTCACTAGTGTATGGGTAGCAACTCCGCAAAAGCTCTAAAAATCTCCAAACTTGGCTTCTTTCCTTGATAATCCCTTGAAAAGCTCGATTGTTTGATGATTATCCCAGAAACAAAAGATTAACTCAATAAAATCCCTTTTCCTCAATATTTAAACAAATAGCATATAAAATATGCCCAATATAGTACCAACAATTCGGGTCTTTGGACACTTATCAAACTTCCCCACACTTAAACATTTACTTGTCCTCAAGCAAACAACTTAAGACAAAAAGGATCTATCATCAAATATACTCAAAAAGTTTCTTTTCACAAAATTAAGATCCACATAGCATTCATTAATTCCTTGAGATACTAGCGACTCACTTCATACCTACCACTCTAACCCATCACATAAATGTAATTAGCATACTAGAATCAAAATTTTAAGGCTAATCCACATAAGTTAAACTTTACCCTCACCATTTAAAAGTAGATTCCAGAGTTACAAAGTCAAACAATAGCAAAAGAGACCCAGTTATACTTCATCACCTGTTAACAAGTATATAAACTTTTCACCCACTTCTCTAAGCACAATAATATAAAGTGAAAGTAATTGCATCCGTTTTTCCCTTGGATTTTCTCCTTCATTTTAAATCTCTTTGAATTTCTCTCTCTCTTTTTTTTTATAGCCTTCAAAGGGTTTCCTTTGAGGGGTGTAGCCCGTATCTTTTCAGCTCTTATTATTTGTTCAAAGCTCATATAATGAACTTTTGCATTTCCTCCTTTCTCGTTATAGTGAGTTCATTGAGTCGGCATATCCCGGGCTCATCACCCAAGTAACCAGATTTTAAAGGGACCCCATCGAACTCTCCCTCACTCTAACATTCAAGTTCAAATACTCATAACTCAATTGCTTGAGTCATTGGAGTAAAGATTGTGTTCTCTTTTTTTTTTCAAAAAAATTATTAATAAAGGATCACCAAGTATAAACATCATATGCTCTTTCACAAAATATTAAGAGGGCTCTCAAATTTTTGAAAAGAAAATATACAAATCAATAAGCTTAAAAACATAATCGTTTAACTTTCAACTAAGGACTTTAACCACTTCTAAACTCTAAATTCCATTGTTAAATAGCAAGTAAGATTACCCCACCTAGATTTCATCTTATAATTTCGACTAAGTATGCTAGCCACAAGATAAGTGAGTAAGGCATTGTGTAAGTCGCTTTTTCTTTTCTTGATTTGAATGCTAATTTAATTTTTTTTAGAGCATATTTTCAAGATTTATCAACTAAAATCAAACTTTTAAAGCACAAAAGCAAACATGAAAGTGGGGACTTTTGAATAAGTTCAAATTTAGCACACACTGATACACCAAATGATATGTTCAACTAAGTGCATAGAGACCAGTATCATTCAAGACCCGAATATTCCCTTAGAATTACCCCCTTCCCCACACTTAATTCAACATGTGTCCTCAGTGTCTATTAAAACAATCAAAATAAAGGGAAAAGAGGTAAAGAAATAAGAAGAAAAGGAATTGAGAACTTCCCCAATACAGCATTGGATTCAAGGACAAAAGTTGTTGCACCAGGAGCTTGCGAACAAAGACCTAAAAGAAGCAAGCGAACAAACAACAAATATACAGGTTACCCTACTCTAAACATCAATCAGGAACATAAGAAAAAGCAACAAGAATCTTCCCACAAGGGGGCTCCCAAAAAGAGACTACAAACCAGCCACAAAGTCTTAAAACAGAAAAAGAAATATAGACAACATGAGCAACAAAAAGAGAGGTAAATCATTTATCCTCATCTTCAGCATCAGATGTGGCCTCCTCATCATCATCATCCGCCTCAGTTGTTGCCTCCTCCTCATCATCATCACCAGCTTCAGTTTCTACTTCGATTTCCTCTTCAGAACCTGAATCAGCCTCTTCCTTGTCTGAGCTAGATGATAGAACTAATGGAGCTTTGCCTTTTCGATCAACCACTGGGGGCGGTTCACTCTCTTCAGAAGTGGTCCCACCGGGCAAGGACTCGTAGCTTGGAAGGTTCTCAGGGGGTTTTGAGAGGCAGCCAGCCATTGTTTGGAGAAAACTCCAAACTGCCGCTCTAAACTTCTTGTTTTTCTTCCGCTCCTCCCTATTCTTTTGCTTTTCTTCTCGAAATTCCTTCCTGAAGGATTTCCATTCCTTATCCAAGATCGACACCTGAGGAGTGGATGATCCTGAAGCTGGAGAGCTCAAAGGAGCTCTAGGTGGTGTAGAATACTGCTTGGAAGGAACTAGCCTCTCCCTGACCCTACAAAGTCCCCAGTGTCTAAAAGGGCCATCCAGTACTTGCTTGACCTCCACCTTGATTGCTTCATTGGAGGGTTCTTCCCAAATCTTCATTCCATGCAACAACTGGGTGATGTAGCCTCCACAAAAGATTCCCTTAGTGCGGGGATCAGTAGCTTGGCGAATGATAAAGTGGGCCAATTCAACACCAACATTAATCTTATGCTTGTTGGCAATGCTGTATAGATGCCCCAGTTCGAAATTATTCACCACACCATTGCTACTCTTCCTTGCTCCAATGGTATGAGCAAGGATGTGGTGAATGATCTTCAGATTGTCATCCACAATACAAGAGGCTTTTGATCTTGATGGCTCATATTTCAGATTGCTTTGACACAACTCTTGCCAGACTTCTGAGGTTCCACACCTTTTGGTAGTCCAATAGGAAGTGCGCGAAATTCAGCTGTCTCAACTTCCTCCTTGGTATACAGGCCCATGTAAACACAAAAGTCAGCCAGAGTAATTGTATGTACCACTTTAAAGGCTTGGAAAGTCAGAACATCATCCACTATCGATCGCCCACGCTTTCTGTAAGTTTCAAAGTGGCTAACACCTCCATAGTGATGTCCCTATAGGCAGCAGTGTATATGGCAAACAATTTCCCCCACGGCCCAATGGACAACATCTCCTTAATCTCCTCCCGCTTCCCATAATCTGCCAGCATACTCCAATCTAAGTACCTGTGAGCTCCAAAGGATTTGTGCTCAAACCGCCTCAGTTTTGTCTTAGCCCAGGGAGTTTCAGAAAGTAGAGTAGCAAGTCTTGGTTGTGGTTGTGATACTTTTTGTTTCTTCGTCGGTGTAAGTAAGGATTGGGTAGACTGAGCTTTTGATGTGCGTCAGGATAGACCGGGTCTTCTAACTAGTTGTTTGGGTTTTGGCATCCCTGTAACAAAAGATCACACAATGGTTGAGAAAAAGTGGGTAAACTCGATCTAAAATTGACACAATAAAGCACTAACAGACCCTACACTCATAGAATACAAGTACCAAAGCTTTGGAGTGCAATTGACATGAATAGGTACATGTTTCACATAATCTGTGCATACACTAGTAAGTGTACACGAGTAGTGTAGGTGTAGTGTACAACCCAAATTTTGAAAAATTCAATTCTTGTGCACAAAAACTCATCTTGATCATCCTAATCACCATTCTACCCATTATTGTGCATTAGTTTTCACAAATTCCTTCAATTCCTTCAAAAGCCCCAATTTTCGCACAAGAACCCTAATTTTGCAATTGACGAATTTTGTCATGGATTTTAATAAAATAAACAGCCCAACACGTTTAAGAAGTAGTTAATTTCATGAAAATTGCAAAAGCCCTAATTTATACAACACTTGAAAAATTCACATAAACCCTAGATTAGTTGAAATCTATCCAATGCATGTAAGATCTAAGGAACTTTCAAGTTAAATCACTACACCAAGCATGTGAATACACTATATACAACAAGAATCAACCCTAACAACCATCCAAAACCCATTTCTAGGTAAAAGAAAAATCCAACTACACCTTTGCCTTAGCTCATTTTCGTGGAGAACATGCAAGGAATAGAAAGAAGGAATGGAAATCATACCTTTCTTGGGGCGATTTGGCACTTGGAGGAGATGGAGATGAAGATGAAATGCGTGGGGGAGATGGAATGTGTTCGTGACAGAGAGAAAATGCGGGATTACGGGCGTGATGGAGGAGAGAATGAGCTGGTGTGCATGTGTGGCTTATATAGTGGAGGAGCTTTTAATGAGTACACGACCCCTACACGACCTGTAGGGGGACTCGTGACTCCACAGCTCATGAAATGTACATACACGACCCCTACACGAGTCGTGTAGTCCCACCAGTGAGTCCACAGCTTGTTGGAATTTTTGTACATGACCCCTACACGACCCGTGTATTCCAGCTAGTGACTCCACAGATTGTTAAACTTTTTTACACAACATGCACTACCCATACACAAGTCGTGTAGGACAGCTTGTGACTCCACAGATTGTTGAAAAATTGATACACTACCCATTACACATACATGAGTCATGTAGGGGTAGTGTATACTGGGAAAAATTTTTGTGCTCGGAAAAATCTTTCGAAAAGTGATTTTCATGAAAGTACTTGAGGAGGATGACTTACCTGCAACACTTGAAAAGTGTTTGTGTCCTTTGATTCATAATTGGGAAGCTTTTTCCCCACACTTAACTCAAGAACACCATTTCTTCATGGAGTTGCCCCAAAAAGCTGCAGAATACAAATAAAAGCAAATCCAAAAGAAAAAAACAAGGGAAAAGAGAGAAAAAAAAAAAAGAAAAGAAAAAACTATTTACAAAGGAACTAATCAAAGTTAGTTAGCTGGTGGTTGGAGTCGAAACTCCTCTCGGCCTTCAAATTCCGGGCTATTACCCATGTAAAGCTTCACTCTTTGGCCATTCACCTTGAAAGTACCGTGTTCCGGGTGCTCTAACTCCACAGCTCCATGTGGGAATATTTGTTTGACCAGATAGGGACCCGACCACCTGGACTTCAGCTTGCCAGGGAAAAGCTTCAACCTGGCATTGAATAAGAGAACTTGGTCCCCTACTTGGAACTTCTTCGGGTGACGGATATGTGCATCATGAAATCTCTTGGTCTTCTCCTTATAGAGTCTCATATTCTCATAGGCTAATAGCCTCCACTCGTCTAGCTCATTAAGTTGAAACTTCCTTTGTGACCCAGATGCACCCAAATCGAAGTTCACTTGCTTGATTGCCCAATAGGCTCTATGTTCGACTTCAACTGGCAAGTGGCATGCTTTCCCATACACCAATCTATAGGGAGTGGTCCCGAGTGGTGTTTTGTATGCAGTCCTATGTGCCCAAAGGGCATCATCAAGCTTATCGGCCCAATCCTTCCTGTGGTGGCTCACTGTCTTCTCAAGAATCCTCTTGAGCTCTCTGTTGGTCACTTCTACTTGCCCACTAGTCTGTGGGTGATAAGCAGTTGCTATGCGATGTGTCACCCCATATCTCTTCAAGATCCTATCCATTTGGTCATTACAAAAATGTGTCCCCCTATCACTAATAATAGCTCTAGGGGTTCCAAACCGGGCAAATAACTTCCTCAGGAACTTGCATACTACTCTTGCGTCGTTGGTGGGTAAAGCCTGAGCTTCCACCCATTTCGAGACATAATCCACTGCTACAAGTATATACTTGTTCCCGTAGGATGGTGGAAGTGGACCAACAAAATCTATGCCCCACAAGTCGAAAACTTCACATCCTAGAATGTAGTTTTGTGGCATTTCATCTCTTCTTGATGTAGTTCCCACTCTTTGGCATCGATCACAAAGAGAGACTAGATGGTGCATCTCTAAATATAGATGGCCAATAAAAACCGGCCTCCAAACCTTGTGGGCAGTACGATTTGCACTATAGTGGCCACCAACAGGGCCCGAATGACAATCCCCTAGAATTTTCCACCCTTCAGCATGAGACACACAACGACGAATTATCTGATCCGCACAAACCCGAAATAGAAATGGGTCTTCCCAATAATAGTGCTTGAGATCTGAGAAGAACTTTTTTCTTGCATGATAATTCAATTCACTAGGGAAAACCGTGCAACAAGATAGTTTGCTATATCAGCAAACCAAGGTGGCTCCGTGATTGCCAAACTCAAAAGTTGATAAACTGCATACAACCTTTCTTCAGGAAATCGGTCATTTATGTCATCCTCTCCCAATTCACCTCGGTGTGGATCTTCTAGCCTTGATAAATGATCGCCGCCAAGTTTTCGATCCTTCTTATCATGAATTTCCAGATCGAACTCTTGTAGGAGCAATATCCATCGAATCAGTCTTGGTTTTGCATCAGTCTTGGATAATAAAAATTTAAGGGCCGAATGATCAGTATACACAATAACCTTCGACAATACAAGGTAGGGTCGAAACTTATCAAAGGCGAAGACCACCGCCAATAACTCCTTTTCAGTAGTAGTATAGTTCTCTTGTGCACGGTTCAAAGTTCTACTGGCGTAGTGAATGGGCCTAAAGTGCTTATCATGTCTCTGGCCAAGAACCGCCCCAACTGCGAAGTCACTCGCATCACACATGAGCTCAAATGGAAGATCCCAATTAGGAGCAATCATGATGGGAGCTTGAGTCAATTTCTCCTTCAGCAATCTAAAGGCTTCTAAACAATCTTGATCGAACTCAAACACCACATCCTTCTCCAAAAGCCTAGTAAGAGGCCGGGCGATTTTGGAGAAGTCCTTGATGAACCTTCTATAGAAACCCGCATGTCCCAAAAAACTGCGAATAGCTCTTACAGATGTTGGAGGTGGCAATCTTGCAATGATCTCTACTTGGCCTTATCCACTTCAATCCCTCTCTGCGAAATTTTGTGCCCAAGTACTATGCCTTCTGTGCACATGAAGTGGCACTTTTCCCAATTTAGCACTAGATTGGTTTCCTCACATCGGATCAAGACTTTCTCCAAATTAGCTAAACACTGTTCAAACGAGTCTCCAAACTGAGAAATCATCCATGAACACTTCCATTATGTCTTCAACCAGATCTTCAAAAACACTCAACATGCATCGTTGAAATGTGGCAGGTGCATTACAAAGTCCGAAGGGCATTCGTCTATAAGCGTAAGTGCCATAAGGACATGTAAATGTAGTCTTCTCTTGGTCCTCTGGGGCAATAGGAATTTGAAAACCCCGACATGCCATCCAGGTAACAGTAATACATGTGCCCTGCAAGCCTTTCTAGCATCTGATCAATGAAGGGCAAGGGAAAATGATCCTTCCTGGTGGCTTCATTCAATTTTCTATAATCAATGCACACACGCCAACCAGTAACTGTCCTCATGGGAACAAGTTCATTTCTTTCATTAGGGACCACAGTCATCCCCCCTTTTTAGGCACTACTTGGGTTGGGCTCACCCAAGTACTATCAGAAATCGGGTATATCAAGCCGGCATCCAGAAGTTTGATGACTTCTTTCTTCACTACTTCCTTCATATTAGGATTTAGTCGTCTTTGAGGTTGAATGACTGACTTAAATCCTTCTTCCAACAAAATTTTATGCGTGCAAAAAGACGGATTGATACCCTTTATGTCCTCTATCTTCCAGGCGATAGCACGTTTATGTGCTTTGAGAACTTTCAATAACTGCTGCTTATACTCACTTGACAGTGCCGAAGCAATGATCACAGGAAGTTTGGAATTTTCCTCCAAGAATGCATATTCAAGGTGTTCTGGAAGTTGTTTCAATTCGAGTGTAGGTGGTTCCTCGATCGATGATCTCAACCGCCTCTCACTATCAAGCTCAAGTTCCTCAAACCCCTTTATGGGCAAGAATTCTTCAGCAATATCTAACTCCCTCACGATCTCCTCCACTTCAAGATCTATTAATTCCTTCCCCTTGTCGGAAACCAAGCTCAATTCTACCTTGTCCCGTGAAAGTATCTCTTCTGCATGTTCAGCCACTGAAGAATCAATAATATCAATATAATAGCATGAATCATCCGATCTCATAGGCTTCTTCAATGCTGCAGCCACAGTAACCACAAGCTCCTCATCTCCTACCTGAGAGTTAGCTTCCCCTCCTCCACATCAATAACAGCTCTCGCGGTTGCTAAGAAAGGCCGACCCAAAATTAATGGAACATCTCCCTCGTCATCAATATCAAGCACAACAAAGTCCACGGGGTAAATAAAATTGCCAACCTTTACTAGCACATCCTCAATGACTCCTCTAGGGATTTTCACCGAACGGTCCGCTAGTTGAAGACTCATGCGAGTTGGTGTGGGGTCCGCCAATCCCAATTTTTGAAAAATGAGTAGGGCATCAAGTTAATGCTCGCCCCCAAGTCTGCTAGAGCTTTCTCCACACATAGCTCTCCTACCCTACATGGTATGATGAAGCTTCCGGGATCCTTCAGTTTAGGAGGCAGCTTGTTCTGAATGATTGAGGAGCAATTTGCTCCTATCTCCACAGTTGACATCTTCTAACTTCCGCTTGTTTGAAAGGAGTTCCTTGAGGAACTTAGCATATTTGGGCATTTGAGAGGGCTTCCACAAATGGAATGTTGATGTGGAGTTGCTTGAACAGATCTAAGAATTTCCCAAACTGCTCCTTGTCCTTGCTTTGGTTCAACCGGGTAGGATATGGTATCCTTGGTGTGTATTCTTTACAAGTGGGGTTGTTTCTCCATTGGTGAGGAGACCTCCTTCTCAGCACTTGACCTTCCTCACATGCCTTCTCAGGCACTACTGTAGGTGTCTCTCCACTTTTACTTGGCAACTCTTTGCCGCTTCGCAAGCTAATAGCCTTAGCTTGCTCCTTAGGATTGTTCTCAGTATTGCTCGGGAGAGAGCCTACTTGCCTTTCTGAAAACATCTTGGCTAGCTGGCCAATTTGTTTTTCCAAGTTGTGAATTGAGGCTTCTTGATTCCTGTGCCTTGCATCTGAGCTTTGTATGAATTGGTAAGTACTTCCTCCAAGTTGGATTTCTTCTCAGGCTGGGGTTGTGGATTTGATGATGATGGCAACTGCTGGTATGGAAGCATCTGTGGCCTTTGAAACCCTGGTGGAAAATTTGGCCTTTGAGCATTTTGGTTACTCCAGGAGAAATTAGGGTGATTCCTCCATCCTGGGTTGTAGGTACTACTGAACGGGTTATTTTGCTGCCTGTTTTGATTCCCCAAGTAGTCCACTTGCTCAGTTGCTCTGGATGATAACCACCATCAAACATCCCTTCATGGTAAAACTGTGATTGTGGTGATTGTTGTTGATTCTTGATGCTCATAACTTGAGTACCAAGGGCATCCATCTTAGCGACCAAAGAGGTAAGCAATCTACCTCATACACCCCAGTAGCTCTTTGCTTCCCCCGGTTGTTTCCCCATTGATAATTGTTTCTAGCCATTTCCTCAAACAATTTGAGGGATTCTTCTGGGTCTTTGAATTCAGAGTACCACCGGCAGATGCATCAATAAGCTGGCGAGTGATTTGATTCAACCCATTATAAAATGTTTGAACTTGCAACCATGGTGGAATTTGGTGATGAGGACATTTTCTAAGAAGCTCTTTCCATCGTTGCCAAGCATCAAATAGAGTCTCGGAATCATTTTGGCCAAAGGATGAGATATCATTCCGGAGCTTAGCAGTTTTGCAAGGTGGAAAATAGTTGTCCAAAAACTGCTTCACTGTTTCCTCCCATGTGGTAAGTGCTCCTGGTCCCAATGATGTAAGCCAATTTTTGCTTTCCCTCTCAAAGAAAAAGGGAATAGTCTAGTACGAATGGCATCATCATCCACTCCATTCATCTTGCAGGTCTCACATATCTCCAGAAATGTTTGGATGTGAGAGTGGGGATCTTCATCGGGTAGTCCATCAAACTGACAATATTGTTGTAGAAGTTGAAGCATGGTCCCCTTGATCTCAAAATTGTTTGCCCCAATTGGGGGTTTCACAATTGTTGGAGCAGTGCCTTGAAGAGAAGGTCTTGCATAATCCATATTTGTTCTTAGCGCATTAGGGTCCGCCATGTTGATTTCTTGTTGATGTTCTCCTTCTGTTCCTCTTGTTAGATCTGGATTAATGCTGTTCTCGTCTAAGTCTTCCAAACCCAAATGTTCTTCTCTCTCCAAATCCAGTGTTCTTCCCTCAATATCTGCTTGTCCAGAAGTGTTGGCACTTGTATTCCTTCTGATCTTGTGAGTGTCCTCTCGATCTCAGGATCTAATGGAGTTGTAGATGAGGAAGAACTCCTGGTCATATACTGCAAAAGAGACACACAAGATTAGGATTCCACAATTAATTCCTTGAGAAAAAGAGAGAAAAATAAAACAAAGAAAGAGAGAAAAGAAAAGAAGAAAGAAAGAAGGAAAAGAAAAAGAAGAAACAAAAGAAAAGAAAAGACTAAAGTAATAGCTACTAAGGCTTTCCTAATATTGCTTGATCCCCGGCAACGGCGCCAAAAACTCTGATGTGTCGAATCTTTAAGTTTTAAAATTTATAATCTTGTAAATTCTAGATCCACACAAGGCAGTGCACCTATCGTGTAGTATAGAATTTAACTCGGATATCGTCCTAGGGATCAATGTGCAGCTACTAGTAATTACCCTTTAACTATTATCTAGCCAAGTCAAGAGTGAATTTTATACTAAACTAATCACTAATTCTAATCTAAGATAAACCCAAGAACCCTAACTCAAGATATGCACAATTAAATGAAGATAAACGATTCACAACAAAACCCTTGGTTTTGATCAACCCTAGCCTCCTTCATCTCTAAAAGTGGATTCACTTGAATGAACTTTGATTTTGAACTATCGGGTTACTTAAATAGATTAATTACTCTCTTCAAGTTAATTAAACCCTAACCCTAAATTGCAAAAGTGGGAATTTCTTCCGTCACAAAGGTCAATTTAGAATCGCTTAAAGCTCATGAACCCTAATCGATAGAAAGTTAGAAAAACCCTATTTCTAGGTGGATTACTTAACCCCTTTGCTCATGAGAGATCATACTCATTAATCGAAATCTTCTTTCAAATTAACAAGAATCGAGTTTGTAACAACTTTGACCTAAAATTATCACAAACAACATTATATATCATGAAGCAAATCCAAAATCAATTTACATTCAAGTGATTAACAAGTCTTTACATGAAGGCTAGGGTTTCTCAAAACCTAGGGTTACACAACTACTCTTCCATAGAAAAGATAACAACACAAATAATAAGCATAATGGAAGAAGAAAAAGGAGAAATCATCAAGATAAAACCCTTGTAGATGTGTAGTTGAGAATCTTCAAGTGGAAGCACGATTTTCCCCTTCAAGAGCTCTCCAAAGGCGTCCCTAGGGTTCTGGGATAAAGTTTCTATTAATGAATGAATTTCGCAAGAAGGCATGTATATATATACATTAATGCCTACACGACCCGTGTACATCGGGGTCGTGTACTCATTAAAGTAGCTTGTTTTTCCCTGTTGGCACATGTACACGACCTAATGTACACAACTAGTGTATGAGAGGTCGTGTACCCTTGATTCTTGGCTAAATCTTCAAAATTTCTTCAAAAAAGCTCCTCCAAAAGTACACTAATGGTGTGAATGTCACTAGTGTATGGGTAGCAACTCGCAAAAGCTCCAAAAATCTCCAAAACTTGGCTTCTTTCCTTGATAATCCCTTGAAAAGCTCGATTGTTTGATGATTGTCCCTGAAACAAAAGATTAACTCAATAAAGATCCTTTTCCTCAATATTTAAACAAATAGCATATAAAATATGCCCAATATAGCACCAACAATTCGGGTCTTTGGACACTTATCAGCATACAATGATGTGCTTATTGTTTGTTAGAATAGGCATACCTAATGAACTAAAAGTTAAAGACGACCCATTAAATGAGTATTACTTGCTTGTATCGTTTAATCTGCACCCGGGCGTGACAACCTTGTCTGGAGTCGGGCACGGTAGTTAGGCACTTAGGTCACTCTCTACCATGATGCAATGGTAACTCATAAGTCACTTAGTGGGTTGTTGATGGGCCAAATAGTATCGGCGTAATATTTACTTACGCTTGAAAGGAAGTAATATGGTTTAGTTCACATTTATGGAACTAGTTGAACTAAATGATGCTATTGAGTAAGATAAGTAAAGTTTTGTAATAGCTGTAAACCCTAGATGAGGCTAATTTTCTTTCTCGGTTAGATATAGGAGATATAAGTATTTGGACTACTTATATCAACTCTTTGAGCAGCTGTTGTTAGTCAGGATCCCCAAATTTATTGAGGCTTGTTCTGGAGTATAAGTGCTCTCGTGTTGTTTGTTTTACTCTAATTTAAATATAATAACCTGTTGTTGCTATATTGCACTAGTTTAAGCTTGTGTGTCATCTCATGTGTGCTTGTGTTGCTGTGTACTAGGCTTCATTTCCATGTTATTTTCTTTCCAAGTGTTGATGATTTGATTATAATAATGACTGACTCAGGTTTGGGCGTTTTGAAGGTTTTGGAGGAGAGAGAAGTAGGTTAGGACCATAAATGTTTTTTTTTTGGTTGACGAGATGAATTTATCTTTTTGAAATTGTATTTCTCTTTAAGGGTCGGGTTATGGAGCTCATGTTTTTTATTGAGCTTTTAAGTTTTGTTATACCATCATGAAAAGTATATGAGTTACTAGATGGTATAGTTTTGTTTTAAAAGTTGATCTACTTACGTGATCATAAGTTAGAAATACTTTTATGAAGTTTGTTTTTACCGCTGCTAAATCCAGTTGTCTTTAGAATCTAATTAAATTATTTCATAATCTAAAACCGATTAGAAAATGTTCGACATAAACATATCCTTTAAAGAGGCAAGTGCATACAATACTTATAGTCCGTTCACTTGATATGAATAATTATTAATTCCTTTCTCGATCAGCGTAAAGCTAATGTTAAGGTGTTCACTTAAAAAGAATGACAATTCATAATGAATTGATATTACATAAAATGATGAATAACAATTCATGTCTCCACCCCATGAATTGCCATTCAACGATTTATTTTTCAACTTTGTCATAAATACCTTTGTCTTGAAAATAACACCCATATATTATCCTCTTTTTGTAATAAACACAACGAGCATTATAGATATTTTTTACCTTTTACTCTAATAATTACTTGTTTTACTTTTTACACTAAGTGAACATTATAATAGCCATTACAATTCGCTTTGAATTGGAATTTCATTCCCCCTTTATTTCATTCAACAAAGTGAATGGGCCATTAAGATATTATACGTGGTTAAAGACTAGGCATACTTGAATTTAGATTCGGGTCATGATGGGAATTAGAGAGCATCATCAAAGGAGATCAACAAATTTTCAAGAGTGTAGGAACTTCAAAGATAATATGGAAAATAAAGGAACAAATGAATAGATTCAAAGCCAACGCGAAGGATTGAAAATTGGAAGTTGCAGACTGTATACTAGCGACATGGGCCACCGACCTTCAAATCTACGCTACCGTTATAGGGGGCATAAGCCACCAGCTTAATGTTGGCCTAAAAGCAACATCGCCAGCCTTGTTTTATTTGATGCCAGCTTATGTTTAATTTGCATTGTTTTTCCTAGTTTTCGTGTTTTAGGTTATGTTTAAGGGGTTTTATGTAATTTCCTTGTTTTAAGGGTTTTTGTTAAAGTCTATTTAAGACCTATGGTCTTGGGTTGTATTAGACAATGAAGTTTTTGAGCAAAACATTGGATATTGACTCAAACATTGAGTTTATACCCTTTTTTGTGGTGTTTAAGAATATTGAGTTGAGTGATTCCTCTTTATTCTATGAGATTTATTCAATTATAGGATTAGAACTGTGATAAACTTTGTTAATTGAATCTATCAATTCTTTAATGCTATAGGTGATTTATAGAACGTGGGTTATATTGTTCTGTGATTCAAACACAAAATCAATTCGATTTTTTTTGTTATTCATAGCACCTACCGAATAGCGATCTCATCCATATCCTTTTATATTTTCTCAGTTTTTTTTTATATATAAAACCCCTAAAAAGATCATTTCTTTCTTGTTTGAGTTTGAAAGAAAGATCCTTTCCTTCTTTGTGATCTAGTTGTTTTGTGATAAAAAGAACGAAGAACCCTAATTCTTGAAGGAAAGAATTTCTGAACCCCTTAGATCTGTATCATTTGGTATTAGAGTTTTGGCTCTAAATCAGATTACTTATCTTTTAATTTCTTTTTGTTCTTGTTTGATCTCGTTTGTCATTTCATATTCTTCATTCTTTAAATTGATCTTAGGGTTTACATCCATATCTCTTATGTGTTTGTGATTAAATATGTGCTGTGTGTGTGTGTGTGTGTGTGTGTCTTTTAGGGTTTTTTTTTTTGTGAAAAGTTGTGATTTTTAGATCTAGGATTTGATTAAAAAAAAAGAAGAAGAAGAAGAAGAAGGGAAAAGGAAATTCATAAAAAAAAAAAAAGAGAAAAAGAAGTACAAAAAAAACAAGAAATTTGTACCAAAAAAAAAAGAGAAAGAAGAGGAATTACAAAGTGAGTTTTGTGCTTGATTCCAATTGTGCTTGTTATTCTATTGTTGATCCAAATTGTTCCTATCTATTTGATTGAGTTTTTGGGAGTCTTTCATTAAAAAAATCATGAGGAGTGGAGGAGTTAATAAGTTGATGATGATGGTTTTTCAAGATGGATTCGCTCGTTTGAATATAAGATTAGATGATCTTGAATCTCCATCCGAGCTTAAATTTTCTAAAAAGCATATGGATGGGGAGGAAAAGGAAGAAGATAATGAGGAGAAAAAGAGTGTGAATGAGGAAGATGAAAAGATTGAGAGATCAAAAGAAACAATAATTGAAAATCAAGATGAGATAGAAAGTGGGCAAGAAAATGAAGATCCTATGCCAACATTAACAGATGATAGTCAAGAGGAGTCTTTGGTAATTCAAGATGCTTGGAGGTTACAAGTCAATGAAAAAGAACATGAAGAACAACAATCACTAGGGATGTAAACAGGGCGGGTCTGGGACGGATCATTCAGAACCAGAACCCGACCCGATTTATAAAAGTGTGTCTTGCGACCCAACCCGATTTTAGGAAACTGATACTACTAATTGTACATACTGGGAAAAATAATTAAAAAGAAAAATCAATAATCAATCAATTATCTTTACTTATGAGAATAAATAGACTTATTTGTATCTTATTATGTGACTCAATAGATGAATAACAAAATAATTATATGAAAAGCATCATTCAACTAATGAACAAGTAGATTCCTTAAACTAAAATTTTTAATTTTTTTAATTATATCGGGTCGGGTTTTCCCAACGGGTTATGAGTACAACCCTAAACCCGACCCTAAACCCTATAGGGTTTTTAGTGGGGCGAGCGAATGGATACCCTATAACGACCCGCCCTTGTTGCATCCTTAGCAATCACTTGTACCCACGCACAAGGAAGAATATTTTTATCCTAATGATCTATAGAAGTCTTAGATTTATTTCAAAGATTCTCAGCACTTAGATTATGGACAAATCCCATATATAAAATAAGAAAAATAAGAAAATAATTATGGGAGTCTTAGACTTTAGCCAAGCTCCCTGAGATTTAAATATAGCTAATCTCATGAATAAAGCAAAGCAAATAAATATGAAAATCATTGGAGTCTTAGATTAATTTTTAAGGCTCCCTAGGACTTAGATTATGAAGAAGTCTTCTTTATTTTGACTTGATTTAGGACAAGTCTAAGACTAGAGATTGGCCAGTCTTATTATTAGCAAGCAAGAAATAAATAAGCAAGAAAATAAAAGCATAAATAAAAAGTTAGATTAGTGAGCATTTAGGCTCTAGAAAATATACATATTACATATATTTATTAACATTTATAAAGTTAATGTTAGAAACAATAACATAACATAACATAACATAAATATGAACATGAAGTTAACCAAGATATGAATACTATGTTGTTTCTACATTTCCATTCCTTAGTATGCATCATAGGGATTTTATTTGAAAATATAACATACATTTTTTTCATGCTATGTTAACATAATCTAAAAAAGGTGTTTAGTTTTTACCTAAAATAAGAGATGGGATTTGTATATGGATGAAAGGGAGAAAGAAAGTATTTGAGAGAAATTTTAGAGCAAAAGTTAAGAGAAAAATTTAATAGTTTTGTTATGAAAGAGAAATGAGAGTAAAAAATGAGAGGGAGGTGATGAATATTTGTAGAGGGAAGAATAAAGAAATTAAAGATGTAAAAATAAATAAAATACATTAGGGGAGAAAAAGAAAATGGAAGCAGCTATACATGGGGAGAAGAGAGGAAAAAATATTAATTTAAGTAGAAAAAATGTAATGAAGTATAAGAAAAGTTAAGTAAAAAGTGTGGTAAAGTTTTATGGGAAAAGATAATTGTAAGAGATGCAAGAGATAGCTATAAGAGTAGGTGTAAGAAAAAAGTAGAGAGATGTGAATAGTAATAAATAGTAAACAAAACAAATAAATTATCGATAGTGATGAAAATATGTGTAAATGAACTATATATGGTATTTTTAGAAGTCGAAAAATTTTGTAATTGATATTTTATGATTCCTTATCTCATTATGAGTCCAAGTATATTGTCAGAATATTTTCACCGTTTTGGTGTTAGGACCACGATTTAAGAAACTGATCCCGTTTAGGTCCGAAACAAGCAAGTTTTAGGCGAACCTGATCTTTTTAAGTTATGAGACATTATTTCAATCTATAATCTAAGGTTAGCTCATTTTTATTACCCTAGAGTTTGAAGCACGAAATTACTGAATCTAAATCCTCTAAAACTCAATATCGCCCTAGCTTGTCTTTAGGATTTCGGTTTGACCTCCTATCCTAAAGTTTACTTATAATTACCGTAAAATCTAAGGGTTTACAACTATAATATATATTTGGTTCGAAAATTAAGTTTACTCTACTTTGTGATTTAATTAATATTTTACAGTTCTCGGAATTGTCTAATCGAGTCTAAGCTTCTAATTTTATATGTTAATTCGGCTTGACTTTTGGTATTGATTCTAAATTTTTTATTCTAAAATTAACCGAAGGGTCTAAGGTTTTAATTGTGTCATTGAATATTATTTGGATATATTGTCTTGATTTACTCTTAGAGATCAAATAGATGAATTGTTCATCATAGGGATTTGAGTCGAACGATTATTAAATTTCATTTTATTTTTAAAGGTACTCTCTTTCTTCAAGTATGAAATTTTGTATTTGATCTTATTTAAAGTTTCTAGTGTTCGGTTTTAACTTGGGTCTCTTTTTTTATTTTGAGAGTTTCGGTTTCGATATTAGCTCTAAGATTATTTATTTTTTTTCAAGAGTACCAAAAAATTGAGGGGTTTACAGATTCGGTATCATAAGTCATATTGTAAAATCTAAGGGTTTACAACTTGAAAAGAGTCAAATCACTTGTACCATAGTAGTCTGGACCACTTAGACACAGAATAGTCTAAAGTTTGGAAGGCAGGCCTAGGACCACTTGGTCATAAAAAGTTTTTAAGGAAGGAAGCTCATCTAGGAGTCCAAACCACTCGTCAAAATGTCCGAACCACTTAGCCATAGAATTTTCTAGAGTTGCAAAGCACTCCAAGGAGTTTGAATCAATTGTAAAGAGTATGAACTCTTTATGTTTTCATTTAATGCCCAATTGATGGAGTTGCATTTGAGGGGTTTTGTTAGGTTTTTTTAGAGGGCTTATAAATATAAATGTTTCGATAGATCGGGGATAAATTATTAGAGCTTATTGATTGCTATTTAATTCTTATAAACAAACTCTCAAAGCTTAATTTGCAACTTGTATTTTAATGAAGCGAGATAAAAGGTATAATGCCTCTACTTTTAGAATTTACAATCTCTTGTGAAGACACTATACTTAGTTTGTTGAGTGTTTTAAGTAAAGTCATGAATTGGGCCTATAGTGTTTAAAACTGTAAAGACTCAAGCATTTGTGCATGTGTGTAGTGGTCTTCTATTGAGGATTATATTGTAGCTTTTTGAAGTATTTTGTTTATTGTGAATAAAGTGGGTAAAGTTCTTTATTAAGGAGGCAATTATTGCGAACAATGAAGACTACGAGGCGGATTACACTCCACGTTAAATCCCAGTGCAACCTTCTTTAACCCTCGCTCTTTATTTATTAAACTTTATGATTGTTGAATTTGTTGTTTTACATCACATTTAAGCAATAAATTGTAAAAAAAGAAAAATTAGGAATAAGCATATCCAATGTGTTACATAAGTCTTTTGCACTATCTTTTTTTTTTTTTTCAAGTGGAGCTTTCAAACCCAACTAACCTACCCAAGTCACACATGTCCCGATTGAATGAGTCGAGTTAGCCGACTCCAACCAATTTAATACAAAAACGAGCTTTTAGCACGAACCGACCCATTTCTAAGACCAATTCCGGCTAAACTAGGTCGAACTAGCCATCAATCCAGTTTCGGCAACAATGAATTTATACAAAAGGAGCAATGTTATCAGTTGAGCCTAGAGTTTCATTATTTTAAACAAATAATCTAAGTTCTTTAATATTCTAATAGTCTAAAATCCCCAACTGGGCGGATCTAAACCCTAGAGCTCCTGACGTTGATACATATGCACCATCCAAATGGAAGCATGGTGTAGATAGAAAGGTAAGAATTTTGAGTGCCAAGCAACCCATTGTTCCTTCTCGTTTTATTTTCCTCTTAACAGGCTGAATTTGTTTCCTTCTCGAGTTCTACTGATAAAGGTAATTGCCATTATACACACACACACATATATATATACATATACATACAAACATACATATATATTCATAAAATGGAAGAAAAAAACTGATATATTTTTTGAGCATAACACGTATTTAGCATTACTTTAAAAAATTACTTTACTATAGATCCTATAAAATAAATACCAAAAATGCATTGTAAAATTGCATCTTAAAGATCCAATTTCAAATTATTATAAAATTCTCAAAATTCATTAAATGCGATTTTGAAAAGATGTACCATCCAAAAATCACATATTGTTTTTCATATTCCAAGTAAATAGCAGGTTCACATGCAATTTTTTCAATGTAATTTCATAATTAATTTAATCTTAATCTTACCTGTGGGGAAAAAGAAAAAAAATATTAATATTTAAAAAAATTATGAAAATGCCACTGGGAAAATAATATTCCCAGTTTTAGGCAACTTGACCTCATCTCTAAAAGAGACGAGGTCAATGTTCCGCATAAACTTTGTCTTTCCAAGAAACAAGGTTAATTCTAAGTAATGAACTTGTCTCTTGAAGAGACAAGGTCCTCCACTTAGGATCTCGTCTGTTGAAGAGACGAGGCTGTCTAAGAGACAAGGTCCTCTACTTAGGACCTCATCTATTGAAGAGACGAGATCCTTAGTAGACAGCCTCGTCTCTTCAATAGACGAGGTTGTCCAGGTTTAAATTGACGACAGACTTCTTCTTCATTTCACGCACGAAAAAACACACTCAAATTTCCCCAATTCCCAAACTAAAACCCTAGCCCCCATTTTCTCAATTGTGATTGACATAAAATTGAGGCATCATTTAGAGTTGAATCAATTGTTAGGTGCTGAGGAAGTGAAAAAGATCGTGTGGAAGTGAAGAATTTTCTACGAAAAATCCAGAAATCGTGCCGAAATCGATAGGTAATTTAGTTTTTAATTTTCGCGTGAATTTCCATTATTTGTGATGTTACATTGGATGTTCAGATCCTACATTTACTGTTAGCATTGATGCATTGTGGTATGGGTTTGTGAAACGAGGTTGGTGTGTTGCTTTGTTTTTTTTTTTTTTTTTCCAATATCATGTTATTCCTTCGTTTTGGACTGAAGGACTATTTTTTTCCCCTTTTTTCCTTTTTCTTTTTTTTTTTTTTTGTAGTTTTCTCCGTATAATTGATGAAATTATGATGTAATTGTGATTATAGTATTTAGTTTTTGAAATTAGGAACCAAATCACGAAATCATATACCGTATACATCAAACACATTGACAATATATTATTAGAAGACTGAGGTGAATATAGCTGCATTAGTAAATATACTTATGTTTTATGAGATAATAGAGTAGGTAAGGAGAGGAAATGGATAAGACAAAGTTTGTATTGTACGGTCATGGCAACATTGTGAAGGGAAATGATGGTTTTGGTTATGATAAGCAGCTAGTTGCACTGGTCAATGTTAGTAGGAATTCAACATATGAGGAAATAGTTGGTATAATTTGTAATAGACTTAAGGTAAATAAGTCTACACATCAAGTTGAGCTATATCATAGGGTAGTTATTGGAGATAGACCGCTACACTATTATGTTATTCTAATGATTGATGATGAGGCTACACATAAGATGTTGGTGTACATTGAGGGATCAGTGCCTATGTATGTGCAGATATTTGAGAACGACCTGCCTCAGGCACCTGCAAAGGAAGTGGGTATTGATGGAAATGTTGGTAGCTAAGGATTAGTAGACTCAAACTTAACTCCAATCCAGATAACAGGTAGTGCACAGGTGTAGATGGGTAACTTTGGAAACACTGCAATGAATAGGGCATGTGATCAGGCTACTGATGTAATGCAAGACTCCTCGTTAAATGAATCTAGTGATAATTATGACGATGATGGAAATGATAATTGGGTAGCTTTTCCCTAGGTAGATGATTAATCGGCATACAACATAATAGAAATGACTGGCACCGTTTTGTGACTCCCACAGATGTTGATGCAATTGGGAGCTTAGTGCCAGTACCTTTTTTCATTGTTGATGTTGGTGGTGGTTATGCTGCATTTGATGCTGAGCAAGAAATGAGTGCTGGCAATTAGAGTTTCAGCGATTAATTCAAGGATAGGATGCGGTTTGAGACTAAAGATCATCTCATACAGGCAGTTAAAATGTGGCATATATTGAATCATTATAACTTCACGATGGTGACTCGGACTTGAGGTTATGGGCAGTTAAATGTACTGATGTTCATAATAGGGGTTGCAAGTGGAGACTCAGAGATAGTTACAAGAAGCATGGTAGGTGGTTTCACATCACCAAATATGAAGGACCTCACACCTGCTTGGATGAAATCACTGGACAAGACTACTCTTAGTTAGACTCGACTAGTATTTCTAGGTGCATTACACTGGAGATTCGTAATTCTCCAAATGTGAGGGCAAAGGACCTACAATTGACCATCTTGAAAGAGTTCAATTACAATGTTCATATGAAGAGGATTCATGAGGCAAAGCAAAAAGCTATTGAACAAATGTATGGAAGTTGGGTACAGTCATATGTTGAGCTCCCATATATATTTAATGCGATAACTGAGGCAAATCCATAAGCAAAGGTTGAGTGAAGAGCTGTGGATTCAAACACAATAGGACACATATTCCTTAACAAACTCTTCTAGGCATTTGCCCTTTGTATTGAAGCATTTTAATATTGCAGGTATGTTTTGGATATATGCTTATATTTATTTACAAATGATTGATATTGATGAAGTAAGTTGTGTCTATTAATTATTTGCAGACCCATATTCACAATTGATGGGACCTTTTTGTATGACAAATACAAGCACAAACTACTCATCGCAATAGCAGTAGATGGGGCAAATCATATAGCTTCATTAGCATATTGTCTTGTCGATAAGGAGAAAGAGGACTCATGGAGTTGGTTCCTTACAACATTGCTGGAATACATTATCAAAAAGCGTTCAAACATTTGTTTAATATCTAATAGGCATGCCGACATTAAAAGTGCAGTTGAAGGTGAGTATAATGTGTGGCCTAAAGGGTGGCTATGGTAGTGGTGTATCAAGCATGTTGCTAGCAACTTCAACTCGAATACCAAAAGCAAGGAATGTAAGGAATTAGTTAAGACAGTAGCATACCAAACGCAGATGAGAAAGTTTCACAGTTACTTCAATGTAGCAAAGCAAAATAGTCCATAGACATCGAGATATTTTTATGAGTTGCATCCATGTAGGTGGACTTTATCTTATGATAAAGGCGTAAGGTTCGAAATCGATACAACAAATATAGCTGAAAGTTACAATTCCGTTCTAAAAGATGCTGGGTACTTACCTGTGGCAACATTAGTATAGAAAACCTTCTACAATTGCAATTCCATATTCAATAGGCAAAGACGGGAGGCTAGTGAAGCAATGAGTTTGGGTATGTTACTTACACCATATGCTGCAACGAAGTTTGAAAGGTGGAATAATGTTGCAAGTGTCCATCGGGTAACATGTTTCGACTACCACGAACGAGTATTTAAGGTTGTAATCGCTCCGTGCCCTACAATGTATGGCTAAAAGGGAGATCACGTTCACAAAGTGGAGTTGCGAGCATATAGATGCACATGCAATAAGTGGCAGATGTATAAAATCCCATGCTCCCATGCAATGGCAGTAATATGAACTCTACACATTGATTGTGTTGGCCAAGTAGGGCAATAGTACAGATGGGGAATTAACTGCAGGTGTATGGTGGATCCTTAATACCTGCAGCTAATAAGGTTTAATTGGACTCCTCTCGACATTCCAAAGTGGCACCCCCCATCCCA
>JAMXBD010005001.1:0-31755 GCA_024138025.1 Combretum micranthum
AATAAGAGTATGAAGACCTCCTTGGGGGCCGCTGGTGTGATCATGGAGATTGGAAGCAAGCCGAACTCCACGTTAAAATCCCGAGCTTGTCTCTCTTTACGTTACTTTCTTTATTTATTGCATTATATATTGTGATTTTGGTTGATTGTGTTTGATTAGCACATGCTCAATTTTAATTATTGAAAAAAATTGCATATATACTCAATTTACCCTTCTCTTGAGTATTTTACCTAGTGTATTAGGTGTTTAACAAAAGATTGGGTTGTGATAAATGGTGGGGAGGTGGTAGGTAAAGAGGTAGAGGAGATATTGAGAAGAAGAAAGATGGGTGGAGAGACGATGCTGGGAGTTTTTAGAGAAAGAGGTGAAAGAGAGCTTAGAAGAGAGAGAAGATAGAGAAGGAAAAGAGAGAAATGAAAGAAGAGAGAGAAGTAAAACATATATTATATATATATATATATGCATGTTGAAAAGAGAGTACTAGAGAGTAGATATGAAGAAAATTGTTTATGAAAACACATGCCTAAAGACAATTGAGGCTCAGATCGAGCCTTCGAAAAAAAGATCGATGAAATGGTCTTAGAGCCACCAGTAAGCTGATACGAACTTTAGGCAAAATAGAGGCAATCGAGCCTTAGGTCGAGCCTTTAATACTTATACTGGCAAGCTAGTTGCTTTAGCAAACAAAAACATATCATCCCAAAAACAAATCATATGTAGTATACGGAAATATGAAGATGAAAATATAATTGATTACGAATCATAAGATGATATAGGATGAGTTTAAGATCAAAACAAGTAAGTTGTAAAAGTTTAAGTTTGATTAAGGAATGAATGTTGAAGTTCGGATTTTTGCAATTTTTTATAGATGAAACACCGCCATCTGGAGAATCTACGATGCCGGCATAGAAACGCCATAGGAAGAAAACAATAGCATTTCTTTTAACACTGGATAGAACGCTGATAGTGTATGCAAGCGTTGAATTTGATCAGTGTGATTTCTTTTAATGCCGGCTAAGAACACCGCTGGCATTAGTCGTGGATTTACTGGCCTATGTTGTTGGATCAAAATTCTAGGAATTCAACGCCTAGATGAACGCTGCCCGTGTTCGTGTTATTTTTGCTAGTATAAAGTGTACGCCGTCAAAATAATAAGTACGCCGCCGGCGTAGGTGCCGGTGTATGAGCAATTTCTATATATACGAGACGCGAGAAGACATTTTCAATAGAAAAGTTTATTTATATTTTTCCTTCATCAAAGAGAGTTTTGCAGCGTTCTTAGAGTTTTAGGATTGGAGAATCATCAAAAGGGTGTTTTTGATCCAAAGTAAGTGATCTTAACATTCTTCTATGAGTTTATACGAATTTGTACAAGTTTTCTTAGGGTTTTATGGATTTTTCATGAAAGTTTTAGAGAAAAACCCTAGCTTTGTGTGGAATCCAAAATTTTGAGGAAGGATTTGGGTTTGGTGATCCAAGCAAGTAAGTAAAGTCTTTTAAATGCAAATATTCAATAAAGGTTCATTCTTGATATGAATATGATTGTTTTTTTTGTTATGAATATTAGGGTTTTGGAGGATTTTTGAGTTCTGTAGATTGTTATAGAAGATTGATCGGATTAGACGGTGCAACTTGGTGATTTTCTTTGTTAGGTTAGGATTTCGGGAGTTATAGAACATTAGGTTTGTTTATATCGTGTTCTTATCTATTCTATATATGTATGTTGTTGATAGGAATTTGGAGATTTAGGTTGTTGTTATATTGTCATTATTGATTGAAGTGCTGTAGAGATTCAGGATATTTGGTTGTGGTTAAGTGTTGTTGATAAAGGATTTTTAGGAGATTCATATTATAATTCCTAAAACTAAGAAAGGTACAACCAATCCTTGGTTGCTGTTTTTGCTTGTAAGTTAGTATTATGTGTTTGGTTGTAAGAAATAGACTCATAATGAATCTAATGATAATTGGCTCAATAACTTGTTTGCTGGGTGTGATTAGCTTATGACCAGTAAAGACCTGGCAGACAGTGATATTGGTGTGGCAACTAATGATCTTTGTGTGAGGTTATCCCTAGTGGACTCGTGCATTGAGATGATTCTGATAGAAATAGGTGTTTTGGATTCGAGGTGTTTGAGGAGTACCCACTTATCCATATATGTATATGATTATTATTTTCAAAGATTCAAGGGGTCTGAGTAACTCCGAGTTCGGGATTAGAGTATACCTAATACTGGACTTTGTTAGTTTGTTGGCTTAAGCAAGATAATAATATGACTGTTTTGCATTAGCTTAAGTTACATGAATTATCTGTCTATTGTATATGCATATGCATTTGTTTTTTAATTGGAGTTATCGTACTGGGTGTCGTCGCTCATTCTTTTAAATTTCAGGTACAATTGAAGATGATATAGTATATGATCTTTCTAGATATGAGTTATTCTTTGATAATAGGGATGGTGATAGAGGACCCGACTACCTAGCCGAGAGCTAGTCTTCAGATATCAGGATTTCTAAAGAAAAGAAATGTTTAGGTCTTTTGAAGTTGTAGTTGGATGTTTAGGTTAGTTTTAATGAAAGAATTTTGATGTAAACAATTTTTAGTTTCTGCTGAATTTGTTGGCTATGTTATGTCAACTTAGATTTTATGTTTGAACTAGGAGTTTATGTTTTATGAAGTATATGTTTTTAGTTTAAACAGGATTCGTATCCTATGAGATACCCTATGTGTGTTTACAAAAGATTAATGCATTACTACGGACATTAGAGCCGTTGCGTGTCCTATATAAGAGAGGATACGTAGCGGGTTGTAATGCCTTCAGGTTAGGGCATTACAATATATATGCATGTATGATATTTAACAGCTTGTTCTACCTAAAAACAAGTTCTATATCAACTTAGCTCCATGATATTTAGCACTCATCATTTTCGATCATGCCCAATTCTCTGCGTAAAATGCAAAAACGATCCTTACTCAAGGGTTTTGTAAAAATGTCAACCATTTGGTTGTTTGTATTAACAAATTCCATGCTAATATCTCTATTTAGAACATGATCTCTAATGAAATGATTTCTAATTTTGATATCTTAGATCTTAAGTGTTGAATCAGTTTTTGTTAAATTTATATCACTTGTGTTATCGTAGTGAATTGGAACATTTTCATGCTTTAATCTATAATCTAGCAAAGTTTGTTTCATCCATAAAACTTGTGCACAACTACTACCGACGGCTATATACTCAACTTCGGTAGTTGAGAGTGCAACCGGATTTTACTTCTTTAAGTGCAAAGATATTAGAGAGTTTCCAAGAAAGTGACATGTGTCACTTATGCTTTTCGGATCAACTTTGCACCCAACAAAGTTAACATCAGAGTGTCCAACTATATCGAAAGAGATAAACCTTAGATACCACAAGTCAATTTCAATAGTGTCTGCAAGATACTTGAGTATGTGTTTTACTACACTCAAGTATAATTCTTTTGGGCAAGATTGAAATCATACACATATTCATATTGAGAACATGATATCAAGTCTTGAAGCTATTAAATATAGTAAACTACCTATCATGTCTCTGTAAAGCTTCTCACAAATATTTTTTTTCATTTTCATATTTGTCAATTTTTACATTTTTGCTCATAGGTGTACGTCTTGTTTTACAATTATTCATTTTGAATCTTTTCAAGAGTTCATCGGTATATTTACATTGATTTATGAAGGTTCCTTTTATAGATTGCTTTATTTGAAGACTTAGAAAATAATTGAGTTCTCTATCATGCTTTGTTCTTCATGGATTTAACAAATTCATTTATAAGACTCATATTAATAGCTCCAAACACAATGTCATCCACATAGATTTGTACAATCATTGTGTCTGACTTATGATTTTTAGTAAAAAGAGTTGTGTCAATTTTTCCTCTAAAAAATCCTTTGTTTAATATGAAGCGATTGAGTTTTTCATACTAAGTTCTAGGAGCTTGCTTGAGACCATAAAGAGCTTTGTTTAATTTATAAACATGATTAGTGAATTCATTATTTTCAAAATCTGACGGTTGCCCTACATAGACTTCTTCTTTTATAAAACCATTTAAGAAAGTACTTTTGATATCTATTTGAAAAAGAGAAAAGTTTATTGATGTAGCAAATGCCAAAAGCATTCTAATAGCTTTTAGTCTAGTAACCGGGGCAAAGGTCTCATCAAAATCTATGTCTTCTTCTTGATTATATCCTTTAGCTACTAGCCGAGCTTTATTTCTAGTTATTACTCTAATTTCATCTAGTTGTTTCTATAAACTCATTTGGTTTTTATAATTGGTATACTATCAGGTATAGGAACCAAGTTTCAAACTTCATTCCTTATGGATTGATTTAATTCTTCTTATATAGCTTGTATCCTGTTGGAATCTCTCATAATATTTTGATGATAACAAAAAGGAGTAAAAGTCTTTTTAACAAATAAATAAAGTATAGCAATCAAAACCAAAACCAAAACCAAAACCAAAATATTTCATGATTGAACTAATCATCAGATTTTTTAGAAATTGTTTCAGAAGGTAGTTCAGAGTCATTTTCAGAAGGTATTTCAGATTCATTTTCAGAAGGAAGATCAGAACTAATCTGTTCCAGAACAGAAGATGCACAGAATGTTGCGAATTTATTTATACCTATCATCTGAAGGCCTGACTCCACGAAATGAATATATTTGGGTAGTATATTCATTTTGTTCCACTAAAGTTGGATAAAATATCCAAGGGGATTTATTTCATCAATTTTATTATAAGTTACGTCTATTTAATTTTCTTGAGGAAGAAGATCGTCAGATTTTTATGTTTCACGTGGTCAGCAAATTCCTAAAGATAAGGGAATATTTTATCAAGTTCATGTTGGTTCAAATTTTCGAAACGAAGATCTTTTAAAGCTTATCTTCAAGGATAAAGGATATCACTATTTTTATGGGATGTTTGTTGTGAAGTATTTATCCAAATTGTTATGGATAAACATATCAAGATATATGAGACATTATCAGATGACAGCATCAACGAAATTTAGATAAAGCTAAGAAGATTATTCGGGATTGATTTACACGTAACAGACACTTCAAAGGAGGGAATTTGCCAAGTCAAATATTTTCAATTTGAGAAGAATTCGAATTGTTTGAACGACTTCTTTGCTAGCCGTTGAGATAAAACATATATATAGAGGAAGCACAACAACAAGGAAGATGATGAGAAGAACGAATCTTGCTCTAACTCTCTGTGAAAGAAAAAGTCTTCGAGTGCATTTCTCTCAAAGTCCTTGCGTTACAAAGTGTTCACAATATTTTTGTTCGAAAGATAGGATATTTATTGTATTTCCTTGATTGAGTATCATTAAATTTTTTTTGAGTGAGGTTGAGTGTTGCAAGTTATCTGTTAGACAATTGTGAGTTATAGGATAACCGTGAGAATTGGACAGAGTGTATTGTAGCCAAGAGGATTGCAAGACAAGCTTGTAAACTTTGATTTTGGATATAGTGGAACAAACCGGTGTGGAATACCGGGTCCCCAACGTGGAGTTGGAAGAGAGGACTGACGCTCGAGGCGGAACCTCTATAAATCGATTTGCATTTTCTCTACCCTACTTTTTTATTTTCGTGCAATTTATATTGAAGTATTTGATAAACTGTCACGTTTCAGAACCTGTTTCAGAGAGTATTTCAGAGAGTAGTCTGTATTCCGCATAAAATTAAATTTGATCTGTTTGAATTAATATAGATATACAAGTGTGATTATCAGCTGTGATTAGTTTTCTAAAAGCAAGTTTAATTAATTCTAAGTTTAATAAAGTAATCAAAAGGAAGTGAATTGAAAATTTCGAAAAGAATTTATTTTGTGAAAAAAGCAATTCACCCCCCTCTTGCTTACATTATTGGACCAACATATCCAAAATTAATCTTTTAAAACTTCTTCATTATTTTTAGGCTCAGTTTGGATAGGGATAGAAACACTAGATTACTCATATTTCTTAGAGAAGATCTAGTCTGTACCGCTATTAGGAAATTCACCTATTATTAGATCTTTTAGGTATTATCTTGCATATTTACATTCTTTAGGAATATCATTGTTATTATATTCATTCATACTATCCTTTTTATGTTCATCTCCTTTATGTACTTCTTTATTGTTATTTTCAAGAGAAAACTTATCCAAATTAGCATAAATATTATTCACATCATCACTTGAACATAAATGAGGCAAAGAATCATCAAAAGAAACATGAATATATTTTTTTACAACCAAGGTTCTCTTGTTAAACATCGTATATGCATTATTAGTTAAAGAGTAACCTAGAAAAATTCTTTCATTATATTTAGCATCAAACTTAGCTAGTTGTTCATTTCCATTGTTCAAGATGTAATATTTAGTGCCAAATGGATAAAAATAAGATATATTAGGTCTTCTTCCTTTCCAAAGCTCATAGGGGGTTTTCTTATGAATTGGACTTATGAAAACTCTATTTGATATATAACATGCATTGTTTACAGCTTCAACCCAAAACTATTTAAGTAAATTGTTTCACATAATATGGTTTCAACCATTTCAATTAGAGGTTTATTTTTCCTTTCAACCACACCATTTTGTTGTCGAGTTCTAGGTGCTAAAAAAAATTGTGTTTAATTCTATTTTTACTACAAAAATCATCCATTTCATAATTTTTAAATTCTTGCCCATGATCACTTTGGATAGATACAATATTGAGACCTTTTTCATTTTATTGCAATATCTAAAAAAGACATTACTCATTTCGTATTTGGATGCAAGGAAGAAAGCCCACGAATATCTAAAGAAGTCATCAACAATAAGCAATATGTATTTTTTGCATCCTAAACTTAGAGTTTGAGTAAGATCAAATAAGTTCATTTGCAATAGTTCTAGTGGTCTATAAGTGGAAAGAGCACCTTTACACTTAAAAGAAGTCTTAGTTTGTTTTCCTTGTTGACATGCTTGACAGATCTTATCCTTTTGAAAATTTATTTTTGTAAACATTTGAGAAGATCCTTTTTAACAAGTTTTAAAATTACATCCATGTCCCAATTTTTTGTGCCATAACTAACTATTGTCATTTTGAGAGTAAAGACAAGTTTTATTTGATGATTTGAAATCATCTAGATTAATTTTGTAAATATTTCTTTGTCTATACCCTTCAAAATAAGCTTGATTATTATCAATTCTTGTGATAAAACATTTATTAGTAAGAAACGTTACTCTAAAACCATTATCACATAATTGGCTAACACTAAACAAGTTATGTTTTAAACCATCAACCAAAAGCACATTCTTAATAATTAAATTTTTGTTTACTAGAATGTTACATTCACTAAGAGAAATTGACTTTTGATTATCTCTAAAGGTAACATTCCCTTAATCTTTCAAGTTTAAAGATGTGAACTTGGATGCATATTCAGTCATGTGTCCAAAGCAGTTGATGTCCAAGTACCATTTGTTGTTTCTACTTGAAGATGATGTCCAAGTACCATTTTTTGTTTCCACTTGAAGATTCCTACAAAAATAGAGTATTATTTCTTTAGTAACATTTGAGTTTGGGTCCTTTTTGTTAGGTGTAAAAAGGATTTCTCTTTTAAGAACCCAAACTAACTTGCTTTTATAATTCAAATGCATGGTTCTTCTTATTGCACAATTGTATGCAATATGATCAGTTTTGCCATAGTAGTTGTATATCCCATGAGTAGCTTTCACAAACCAAGTTGTATGGGTCTTATAACTACTTTCTTTGTTCTAGCCAATTTCATATTTGTTTGAATCATACTTTGATTTCCAAGAAGCGTGTTCAAGTTCTTTTTCTTTTGGTGAACTTACCTATAGTTACTTTTGAATCATCTAAGCTAGCTTTTAAAAAAGTATTTTCACTTCTAATTTCTCTAGCTCCTTTAAAATTTCATTATCGTTATTGGCATGCACATTACCATTATTATTTATGGTTTTAACTTTAAGATCAAGTAAGCCATTTTCAATGTTAACTTCTCAATGATCTTGCATAATTCATCATTTTTACTTTTTAGCTTCTCATATTATTATTCATTTTATTGTTTTCTAATTTCAAAATATTTTTTCTTCATGTAGCTTTTCATTTTCCATTTTAAGCTTCTCATGATTAATTCTAAATTATCCAACACTTCTCCTACTTCTATCATTAAGGTTTTAAGCATGTTGTTCTTTTTTTCATTTTTATTAGTTTATTGCACACTTATTATATATTTCACACATTCATCATAAGAAGGAGAAGATGGAGAACTCACCTCATCATCCAATGCCATCAAGCACATATTTTCGTCAAAGCCACTTGAGTTATCATCACTCCAAGTAGCAATGAGAGCTTCTTTTATGAACCCCTTGGATGCTTTCTTAAGCATTGGATAGTATTGTTGATTTGTCCTGCTTGTGACATTTGTAGCAAGTTATCACATTCTATTTTCCTTTTTATATCTTGATGAGCTACTCATCACCCAATCTTTTTGTCTTGTTGGTTGAACTTCATAAATTTCTTAAACTTCTTGTCCATTAAAGTAACATCCTCTTCCTAATTATCATCATCATTGTAGTTTTTAAAGCAATGGCCTCTTTTATGTGACTCCTCTTTTGCTTCATAATAAGCTTATGTGTTTTAAGTGCTCCAAGGAGTTCCTCTTTACTCATAGCAATTAAATCTCATGCTTCTTCAATAGCAATTCTCTTTGCTTTCCAATCCTTAGGTAGAGACGTGAGTAATTTAGAATTTATATTTACATAAGTGAAATTCTTTCGAAGCACACTTAAAGGATTTATAATGTTGATGAATCTATTATGCATTTTATCTATAAATTCATTTAGAAGCATTTTGAAAATTTTTAACTATCCGCATAAAAAACTTATTTTTGAATCTTTTACTCTTGAAGTTCCTTCATAAGTCCTTTCTAATTCATCCCATATATTTTTAGTAGATTTATATGTACATATTCTATTGAAATCACTTTCATTTAACCCACAATGCATAATGTTCATAGCTATTTCATTTAAATCTAATCTTTTCTACTCTTCTTCATTATAATTTTTTCCTTCTTTTACTTCAATAATCAAAGGCTCATTTTTTATTATATTCCATATTAACCTATTTTGAGTTTTTAGAAAGATTTTTATTTTACACTTTCATGTCTAGAAAATGCTTCAAAACATTTTAAAAATCGGAATAGGAATGAAACTCAAGATTGTTATTTCATTCTGGTTTATTCTCCACACAAAGCATGCGATATTTATCTAGTGGTTTTATTGGTAGAGATTGATGAGAGGTAGCTTTTTTTTTTTTTTTTTTCCTTTTAATTCCCTTAAATCATATGAACAGCAGTTTTCCCGAAAAAGAAAAAAAAAAAAAGGCAATAACTATTTTCTCTCTCTTAATATAGAATATATGTAAATTCTCTCTCTCTTGAGTATTCGTAATGCTAACCTAGATAAAATGGCATACATAAATATGGAGTTTTGGAATAGCCCTCTGGCCAGCATAATTTGCTTGGCCTTATTTATGCGAGATCTAGGACTAGATTCCCTATTTTTCACTACATTGTGTATCTCACTAGACACTAACTTGCACAAAAAATAGAAAAGAGGAAAAAGGTTCGAGATTTAACAAGCTGGACTTGATTCCCTATTTTTTACTAGATTGTGTATCTCGCTAAACACTAGACTTGCACAAGAAAATTAAAAAGAGAAAAAAAAGTTAGAGATTTAACAAGCCGAAGCTTGAACCCTTTGGCCTGCACTATTCTACTTTAGTACGTGTAGGAAACGCCTTTTCCTTGTTGGGCTTCTTATTCTCAAACATCTTTATTTATCGTAAGGGAAAATCACACTACTCGAAGGTTTTGAAGTAATTTGGATAGAGGATTAATATTTAAATGGTTAAAAAATATTAGAGTTATATAAAGGTATACTAAAGTGGTTAAAAAAAATGTTAAGAGTTATATTAAGTGTAATGCCCTAACATGAAGGCATTACAATCCGCCACATGTCATTCTCTTTATAAGAACACGCCAAGGCTAAACAATACTATACCACAAGTAACGTTGATAATAACTCCAATACTCACATAAAAGGAATATCTGTTTATAAACATCTCAAAGAAGTAAATCTCCTAATCAATTTAATCATTTTAACCAAAGCTAACTTTAAATCATAACTTTAAAACATAAAGGAGTTCTCGTAAATTGGTCTTAACTAATAAAACTAGAAATCTCTTAAAAGATAGAAGATTCCATAAGCTTTCAACTCAATCTCAAAGCTATCCAGTGGTCTAATATCAGTAGGAATATCCAGTCCACTATTGTCATCCCCATCATCCACAAATATGTTAAAACCGGATAGATAATAATAAACTATATTTGTACCTATTCCTGAAAATGAAAGGAAGAGCCAAAAAGCCCAGTACGTCAAACTACACACAAATGCATATGCACACGCAACATATATATCAAATGCAACTTATTCTATTGCAACCAATCATATTATTATCTTTATTAAGCCAACCAAACAACACAGTTCGGAACTATGAATCCCTAGTTCCAAACTTGGAGTAACTCAGACTCCTAAAAATCAACCAACTTTTGAAAATTGGTAATTATACATATATTGGTGTTGGAGAATCATCCACATACCACGGCCTCTGCCAAAAACCTAATCTACGGGGATCATTTCTATACATGAGTCCACTGGGGATAACCTCACACATAGATCATCAGGGTGCCGTTAGTATCACACTCGTGGTCTTTACTAACCAAAGTCAAACACAAGCAGCAAACATAATTTCTTCTTGTCATATAGAATTAATTCAATTTAGAATTCTGATCCTACAGCACATACAACAAACAAGTCTAATCCTACAAGCATGTCGTACTTGATTTCTCTTTAAGAACATAACCCAATTCACCAAGACACCTTTCTTTTATAAATTGTAAAGCCACAAAATCCTCAAACACCACAATTTAGTATTTTCTTCCAAGTCTCCAAGAACTTTGATTCCTAACAACCAATACAAAAACTTTAACAAAAGATTATATTTTTATATCATCTAAAGGATTGAAAGAATCAATCTCACCCGTTTTCCTTGTTTATGGAATCACAAAATTTCCAAAGATCAAATTTTTCCTCCACAGTTCCTCCAAACCCCTAGAATTTATTCAATACAATTAAACCAAAACCAATAAAAATCATTCCTTTTTAATCATAAAGTTTAAGAACATATAAACTTACCTAGAATTGACTCTCAATTCTCCTTGAACACCGAAAAATTAGATTCTAACTCAATTAGGGTTCCCCTTCCAAAGTTCCTTCAAAACCATAAACAATACTCTAACAAACTAATATATATGTAAAATCCTATAGAATAAAATAGGGATCTGATTACCTGATCTGGAAATAGAATCCTTTTTAAACACCAAATTCGGATCCCCAAGATAATCAAGTTTTCTCAAATCTCCCTTCAAAAACAACAAACAAATTTTGAGGATACTATAGATTTGTAGATCTTAAAGAAAGAATGGTTATCAAATTACTTGGATCTGATCCTCAACTTTCCTTAAACACCAAATCTTCAGATTCTCTAAGAAAACTAAAACGATTCTCCCATTCTTCTTTAAAACAATATAAAAACTCTAAGAACTTGATAGGTCTATGAAACATAAAGGCAAAATTGATGATTTGATTACCTAATCAAGATTACCGAATCATCTTGATGGCTATAAATACGCCAGAGAATGTCTGCTAGGTTTAGGGTTATGTTGGAATAGAGAACAAAGAAGAAAGATATAATGAAAATCGTGGCTTTTCATTTCCTTTACTTTACATACGCTGGCAGTTTTCAATATGTATACCAGCGGCATAGAAAGTTAGGCCGCTAGTTTTTAGCCAGCTTAGCCGTATGCTTATTTAATTTTCCCTTCGTCTCTTCATCTTCTCTCACGTATTGATGACTAACAAAAGTAATTAATTTAAACATTAGGATTGACCATAAACCCTCTTATTTTATATCAAATGACAGCTTTGTCCTTCAATATAAAATATTTATTTGTATATTACATTAAGTTGTAAAAATAAGAGATCCCGCCTCTGTTATTATAAGATATGCTTATATAACACTTATATAAAGTTGATTACATTATCATTTATTTAAGCTACTAATAAAAAGTAGATATTTTTTTTAAACCACTTAAAATGGTTATTCCTTATTTATATTACTTTATATAATATTGATCATTTCTTAAACAATTAAAATGTTGGTAGGCTTTATTGAAATCTATCCCAAATATCAATTGCTTCCTTTAAGCATAATTCTCCCTTCTCAAACCCAAGGTTACAATATATTAAAGTTTGCTTGGTTTGCTAGAACATTTCATAAACAAGTTACATCGTTTTGAGGAAATTTATGGTTCTAAGTACGTGAATTTTACTCAAATCATTGAATCTATGTCCCCATTTTAAAACATATCCTAAAATTTATTGAATATAGATATGTAATTGCATGATTCAAAAGTTTATGCTAGTAGATTTAGGGTGATTTTGATTTATTATTTTGTTCTTCAAAAGATTGTTATTACGCTTGAAGAGAGACTTATAATTTGAACCACCATTTACCTCTAAACGATTCATGGAGACCCTGGAAGTAACACACTCAATGGTCTTTTTATAGGCATTTGCTCTTCTGTTAATTAATCTATAATGGTATAATCATGCAAATTCAATTGCAAAAATACTATCCAGGAGTTCTAGGAAAAAAAACAGGCGAAAGCACTGAAAGCGATATAGATATGTATGATCATTGGAGAAAAGATTTACATCCGCGAACCAATTAACTCCCCACAGTCAAAACTAGTTGCCCTCAGCAGCGATCCACCCAAGAAGGATCCCAACACCCTCTCCCTGAAAAAGTTCAACACCTTGCTTTTGCTCTGTAGAACGTATCCTACCATATAAGCCGTAGCGATGAGTTGAATGCTTCTCCATCTTCTCTCTTCGGCATACTTCTTTAAGGCAATCTCAATTCTTTTGTATGCTTCCTCTAGTTTTTCGGTGTTTTCTTCAGCTTCATCTATTGGCTTATCTCTCAATGCCTCTCCAAGATACCTAGCCAGAATGATACTGTCTTCCAAGGCAGCGCACCCTCCTTGGGCTATGTCTGGTGTCATGGGATGAAAAGCATCTCCAGCAACACAAGCATTACCTTTGCTTATATTACCCCGTAGAAGTTCCCACGGATATCGGTATCTCAGCTGAGACAATAGTGTATTCTCATCTTCAGTTTCTTCAACTATTGCCCTCACTCGCTCTTGTGCTTTCCCAAGCTTAGCCAACATAAATTGCTTCCTCTTTGTTGGGTTCTTCTCAATTTCTTCATCTTCTATGCAAGGAAACAAATGGCAAAAGATGCTATCTATTATTATTAACATACATCAAAACTTAAGTGATGCGTGTGTGTCAACCAACACACTAGATCTAACAGGTATGGACTTAGATCACTTGGTTGTAGAGCTAAACTGAAATGAAATTAGAATCCCTAATGCAGTCGTTTTGCTTCTGCTTTATTAAATTTGTACACGGTGGAGTATCACAGATCAACTGGTCGTGTAACTAAACCAAAAACTATGAACTTATAGAGATGTACCTATCACTCAATAACCTTTTCGGTGATGGATCTAGAGAAAAAATTTTCCATTGATATCTCACCTTTGCTGGTAGGTGACCAAGTGAAGAACCAAAATATAGTCTTCTCATCACAGGGGATGAAACCTGCTCGAATTCCATCACCAAGGTATTGCAGTGCCCGAGGATCAAATCCATGGCCTTGCTCATTATTGAAATATCCTCTAATCGCGAAGCGGCCTGCAAAGGCAGGTTTCTTGAAGCCAAGCCATTCTGCCACTAATGAGTTCACTCCATCACACCCAATTAACACCTTACATTGACAAACATGGATTGGCTGAGCTTGAGTATGATATGGAGAAGAAACTATAAGACTAAACCTTAATGACATACACAATGACTGACTTATATTATTTTTCATGTATGAATTTACCATTGTTTTAACCACCGATCCATCAGCAAGATGTACGAGCTTATGGTAACCGGATTCCTCAATGGAAACTACCTTCGATGAATACCTAACCGTGCCTCGTGGGAGTTCCTTTTCAAGAGTTTCCAACAAGCACTTCCTTTTCACGCCATGAACTTCAACTTCTCTGCTAATGCATCAATACTATTCATAGTCTAGTTGATATGCAAATATGGATTAAGCTCAATACAGAAGACTTAACTGTTTCCCAGTGGCATTAAATGAGATCTGCACAGTGCATCGGCCAGTAAGTGTTGAAAACATTTCCAACCTGCAAATCACTTGCCACAGGTAAGAAATATCAACAAGAAAGAACGAGTTATTGAACAAATCAACAATTTGTGCCAAAAGATAAAGACCCAATTCACCATATATGCCTGGAGAAGCCTACTTATCATGGAAACCACCTAAGGTGGAAAATTGATATTGCGAAAAGAACAAGTATCGCGTTAATTATTTGATCGTGAATGCTCTGAGGTTATAGAGTTCTCCAAATGGAATTTTAAGGCATTTACCCATGAAGCCGGATATGTTGTTGGCGGAGTGAGTTGCCTACACCAAGAGCATCCAAGGCTCTCCAAGCATTTTTCCAAGTTGCAAGGGCGAAGCCTGCGGTTCTCAAACTATCAGATGACTCCAACACCAAGCTTCTGATTCCCAGCCTACCAAAAGGGAAACAAAACAAAAACCAAATCCATTGAACTTGTAAAAGAATAGAATCACATAGAAGAAAAGATAGTTGGGTGCCTAATATGAAGCTTTAGCATTTGGAAAACACACAGACAGGTGTGTATATATATATTCTACAGTCAAGAGAACTACAGAACTTTATGCTGATAGATATTAGAAAAAGTGTTTTACTGGGAGCTTCGTTATGTAAATCCAATCAAATAAAGTTTAACAGTAAATCTAATCAAATACAGCCATGCCCATGCTTACCTATGAAGTCCTAGAGCTGTTGCTAGTCCAGCAATACCAGCACCAACTATAACAATTTCTTCAATTTTTGCTTCCATTATTGCTTCTGGTTTTAATTCTGTGAAGACTTATACCAAAGGGGTTGTCAGAAAAGATATATAGGAAGTAAAGAAAAAGATCAGAAGAAAGAGAGGATAATGACGATCAGGTGTTGAAAGCAACCAATCTATAATATTAAGTCACAAGTGGTTCCTCTCCCACAAATATTATTGAAAATGATAAAGACTTATTTATATTAAATAATGTCAGTCGACAGCCAAAGACTTTGTCGTCATTCATACTAGAATAAATTATACCTTTTCCATCTGAAGTGATAAACGATAAAAGCTAATATATTCACATAGCTGCTCCAAAAATTCTAACCTACGATAGGGCTTTGGATTAGGATCCTGTGTAGCCATTTTAGTTTTGTTTATTTAAGTTATTTATTTCATAGGTTTTAGTTAAAGTTTCTGTTTATGAATAAGGAAGAGTATCGACTAATAAATATAAAATTTGGGCAAAAAGAAATTAATATTTATTTTTAAAAAATTATAAAAATAACGCTGTAATAAAGATAATCTCATAATTAGATAAATTGACATTGTTTTTTGAAAAGACGATGTCATAAGTAACCGACCTCAAGAGACAAGATTGCTGTATTTTTATAGCAACCTCCTCTCTTTAAGAGACGAAGTTCATTTTGTCCTCGTCTCTTACTTACAATCTCGCCTGACTTCGTCTTTGAGATTTTTTTTTCATTTTGTACAATTTATACAATTCTTTAAAAAAAAAAAGTTAGCATTTTTTTCTTAATCCTAAAATTTGCATTGTGCCAGTAAATTTAAGTTTTCAAATAGGATAATTATTGCACTTACTAGAAGCAACTAGACTGCTGGGATGATTGTGAATTTGACTAATGCTTTGTGAAACTTGACCGTTGTATTTAATTTTTCCTTATGTAAAATCAGATAGATCAATTCTCCTTATATATATATATATATATACACATACATTTAAAAAGTACAGTAACATATTTCCATAATTTATGTTGAAATAGGGAGACATAGTTATGCCCAAAATGGGTTTTCCATCAAGAAAATTCTCGTAACGTTCAGTTCGATACAGTATGTTTGCAATAAGATGACAAATGAATTAAATGAAAATATTATTTAGTTATGTCAATTTTGAAGATACGCTCATTACTTAGTAATATGATATGATTGGATTTTTTTTTTAAATTTATTACTTAATAGATACTTTATCATAACCATTCGCTAAGTGGGATTTGATTAGGCTTGTCCCTGATTGGAAAATATAGATGTATTTCTTTTAAATTATGTTGGGAAATATCGATAATTATAGTAAACTTTTACTCAGAGGAATGCAGATTCTTCATTTTTTGTTAGGATATTGGCTGTCTCTATAAAATCTTCCAACAACATAATTGGTATAAACAAAACCAACATAATTAAGACTAAAAATGTTAGAATTAAAAGTCTCATAAAATTATTTTCAAATTTCGATAGCATAAAGGTTCTATAAAATCTTCTATACTTGTCTATTTCCAAATCAACATCTCTAAATATCGACAAGAAAGTCTGGTCCACTATCATTCTCCTCGTAGTCTACAAAGACATGATATCCAAATAAATCATTTAATATCTGATCTTCACTTGTTCCTTAAAAAGATTAAAAAAAAAAGCAAAAAAAAAAAAAACCTAGTACGCCAAACCACAAATACAAGCACATGAGCACACATCATACATAATCACATAAAATCTATTCTAATTCATCAAACACAGGTTATTACCTTTTTAATAGCCAGCAAATAGTACAATTTAGAACCATCTGTAGTCCAGTCCAAAACTTGGAGTAACTCATGACTCTATAAAAAACACACAGTATAGAAAATAGGTAATATATACATATATTGGTGGTGGATACTCTCCACACACTCGGTGTTATCATTGCACAACTCATAAACACCTAAATCATTTTTGTGTGCAACTCACTAGGGACAATGACATACATAGATCATCAGGGCATCAGCGTTAGTATCACAGTCTATCTAGTATTTAATAACACTAAACACAAGCAACAAGCAAATTTAATTAGAAAACAAAGAGAATTAGGTCAATTTATCAATACTAAGCCTACAAGCACATACAACAAGTAAGGTAAAGTCGTACTTGAATCAATTTCTAGGAATAGAACTGTATTCACTAAAACCCTAATCACATAAATAGAAATGATTTTAATACATATCTTCCATAAAATAAACTTAATTCAAACATCACCTAAAACCCTAATCTCAACATAGTTATGATCCATACCTTTCTCCTTAACTAGACACAAAATTTCTCCAAAAGAACATATTCCCTCAACAATCCTTCCAAATCCTAGAATTCCATTCAATACAAATCAAACCAAATTCAACAGAAATCATTTCTATAAAATCATAAGGGTTAAGAACATCTAAACTTACCTAGAATCGATTCTTAATCCTTCTTGATCGCCAAAATCAAAATCTCCAAGCAATGTAAGGTTTTTCTTCAATTTCTCCTTCAAAACTAATAGAAATCCTAAGGAATTGATAGCATCCTTCAAATTCTTAAGGAAAGAAGGAGATTCACTCACCTTGATCTTGATTTCTCAATCTCCCTTGATGCTAGGATCATGCATAGAGAGGTTTTTCTAGGTTTAGGAATGTTTGTGGAGAGGAAACACAAGGCTAGGTTATAAAGAAATTCATGAAAACTTATCATTTCCCGAACAGGAAAAGCTGATGGTGTTGAACAAAGGCCTGTGGCATTGATCAAAGGCCGGCGGCATAAATTCCAAAGCTAGAGGCCATTTTCTCTCGAACCAAATTTTTTACATGTAGGCCAACATGTACGTCGGGGGCGTATATGCCAAAGCTAGCAGCCTACTCCACTCAAACATAATTTTTCATTTTCAAAGCCAGCTTCTACACTGACTGAGCCACAGCACATATGCCGGTAGTGTTGGCCTACTAGCCAGCTTCTAGCTGCAAAATTCCAACTTCAACTACTTCTCTGTCATTTGACAAAACAAATAACTTTATATTAGGGTAGACCATAAAACCCCCTTATAATGTATCAAACACTTTTACCCTTTTTTATAAATAATTTATCTATATATTACATATTTTATTCTACTTTTATAAAGCCAATCAAGCAAGTCATTAGAGAC
This sequence comes from Combretum micranthum, assembly GCA_024138025.1. Classification (NCBI taxonomy): domain Eukaryota; kingdom Viridiplantae; phylum Streptophyta; class Magnoliopsida; order Myrtales; family Combretaceae; genus Combretum; species Combretum micranthum. The sequence goes on from JAMXBD010005001.1 coordinate 18,300, forward strand.
AAGACTTATCTAATAATCTATTGTTACATCCATTATTTTAATAACTGGCATAATCAACTATGAAACAATATCTTAAACTAAATTTGCTAAATAGGAAATACATTCCAGGGAAACAAAAAGCCTAGATAGAGAGTGTGAAATAACTTTACCTCAGGTAATGGGAAGCTGATTTGCAAAGATGAAGACAACACACAACAAAACTAGCTAAAGTTTCAGCACCCTTTACATTATGCTTTAATTAAAAAGTACCATGCTCTGAATTTTCTTTTTTCAATAGCATCAAACTAAATTTTTAAAAGGTTTTATGATGATGGGATTTGGCATTTTAACTAGAGATTATACGAGTTCAACTAGTTGAGCAATTATAGAAGAATAAAAACTATTTAGAAAAAAGTAAATACTACAACAACCCATTAACTTTCAAAAGATTGACTCTATAAAATGCATCAATGTGAATGAGCTTACAAATAACCAATATAGGAGGAAACATTTTCTTGATAAAGAATGACAAGCATAATCATCAAAAGCTAAACACTTGAAACTCAAGTAACACAAACACCAAATCATCAAATCAAATGGTAAGATCTTACCTAAGGCTTTTAAGGTTGGCTAAATCATAACTATATCAAAGTTTCAAGGTCACGTTTATTTACTTGAATACACCGACTGGTAAAAATATGCCTTGATGAGGTGAATTTTTTCAACTCAATAGGCTTAAATTCGATCTCATTAAGTCTATTGACGTGAAAATTTTGCCTCAAAATTACGCATCTGGAAGGTTGTGTGTTAGGAAATTGGAGGCGAAAATTGCCTCACATAGAAAATGAGGCAAAAATCACCACAAATTTGGCCAGATGAGGTGAAATTTGCCTCACCAGATGACGTGGTAGCCGCCCATGTATGAGGCAAAAATGCCTCATGTACCTAAAGTGTGGCAAATTTCGCTTCTTTCTAGATTATATTAAAAAAATAAAAAGTTTAATATTAATATTTTTATCAATGACTCACAGGACATAACAAAGTTCAACACTTATTAAAAGAAGCGCTAAACAACAAAACTCACAAATATGAGAACATGCAATTCAAATCTTTACATCTTTAATGCTAATTTTGTATCATATTGTTAGTATGATGTAGAAATTCATACACATGTTAGATAAATGTAGAAAGTAAAACTTCAAAACCTAAGCTAGAAAATGACCATGTGTGTCAAAGAGCTTATTTGTGTAGCACAATGTAGATTAGCTAATCCTCATCCAACTGGTTGTGCGTGTGTTTTTTTTAAATCCAATTGTCAATCTGCCAGTTTTCAATGAGTGTAGATTGACCCCTAAATTGAAGTATTTAAAAGGTATTAATCATGGGAGTTGTCAAACCTATGAAACCTCATCCCAAAGTCCATCCCAAAGTCCATGTTGCAATTTCAACCACCATGAAACCAACTTTCATGAAAACTACACAACACTTAAGATCTCTAATTCATGATAGAATTAATTTCGAACCCATACATCCTCTCCTAAAACAATTTTGTGGTATGAATCTTGACAAACCCCATAATCCATTACCAACTCTCTCAACTTGCCTTTCTACTTCAATAATCTCATACAATAGCCAACTCACTTATAGATATATAAAATATATATAAGCATATTCATGCCTTTAAATCTGTATATATAATAAAAAAAATTCATTGTTAAACTATAAATAAAATAAATTTTTCTTTTCACAACAAAAAAAAAAGTTTCTTGAATTTCGATCATAAATTAGATCTCCATAAAAATAAAGAATTACTAGGGGATAGTGCACTATGCATGTGCTCCAATAAATAAAAATTATTAAAAATATAAAATAATAAATTATCCTAAAGCAATTATTAGCAAAATTAAAATATACACATATGTTATTGTTTTTCGTATGTGAACGTTTCTTTTTGTCCTCACATTAAATTTGTCATTGTGCAAGGCAATTTTTCCTAATTGGCTAAATTATTGCAAGGGTAAATTCATGGTTTCTACTTCTTCTTCTTTTATCCCTCTCTCTCTCTCTTATAAAAAAAATTTTATAATCCAACATTCAAATTGATGTCACTTCCCTTAATATGTTCTTATTTTAATGCATAGTTGTATGAGAAAGAAGATTAACCCGTGCTTTAAATCAAACTTGCATGAGAGAGAAAGATAAGCAAAACAATTTCTATTTTAAATGAGTTTAAAGTGAGATTTGGATACCAAAGTAATTGACAATAACATGGGTGAAAGAAGTGGATATGATTGAGTAACTGAATTTTATATAGAAAAATAAAATATAATATAACATAAGAATATAAAAGTCTAAAGAAATCAAAATAGACTCTCTATCTTCAATAATATAGATACGTACTTCAACATTTTTACAACTTTCCTATAATAACTCGTTTTCTTTACTAATTTTTAGACTATACCATTATGTTTTTAAAAGAAAATGTAATGTTTACGTTATATATAATTTGCATAATAAATTTTATATAATTTGCTAAATTATTAACAGTAAAATAAATAGAGAATGAGGTACTTCTATTAATAAGGGTTAAATGACTTAGTGCATTTTTTTATTGTATTGTTTTTTTTTTCTTTTGTCCATGAATAATTTTTTGTGGGGTAAAATATTATTATTATTTCAATTTCTATTCCCATTTAAGAGGGAATATAAAAAACCCATATGTGGTATTTTTTTTTTTATTCTCTTCGCATTAAGGAATAAAAAGATTCCTAGTAATAACTAATAAATATACACCATCCTTTTTCAAGTAAATGAGGTAATAGGTAGACTCTTAAGAATAGTTTTTCTATCCTCTCTATTACCTCAAAGTAAAGATGTAATTTCCCAAATTTTTACATGAACCAAATTCTTAGTATTTGCCAAATTTGATAATAAAATTCTACGAATTTTAAGACAATATTATAAAACTTACTCCTAATATATATATATATATATAGTGAGTTTAGGACAACTACATACAATTGTTCAACTATAAAATTAATAGACGAAAAGATTATTAATAGGACTTGGCAACATTTTCAAGACTAAAAAGAATTAAATTAAAATAAATAAAACATGTCAGCATTCTAATTATAGCGTAAAAAAAATTCTAAATGCACATCGGATTTATTTTCTTTCGACTTTAATGTAATCATGTATAAATAATCTCTCTATTGCTTGGAAATGAATAAAATTTTGATAAGATCTAGTAATACCCTGATATAAAACCTAATCAAACGTCTAACTATGATATAACCCTAGTACGTGACAGATATACGAGAAATAGAAAGATACCAGAAAGACTCAAAGGTTTTGTATTCTAGTACAATAGAATAACACATTTTACACATTTTACAGCTATATCTAGCATAGATAGTAGTTTCACATGTAGAAATAATAGATTTCAGTTACATGCAAGTTGGAAGTACACATGTATGCATAAATACAGAGAAAGAAATAGAATAGGATCACGAGTTTTACATCCTAAAATAGTGGTGTCTTTGGAGTGTGGACTACTCTATAAAGCTTGAGCTTTCTTTGTCCTGCAAGAATCAAACAAATACCATTAGAGAGTTCCAAACCCCAGTTTTACAAAGAAGAGTCGAGAGGGAGAGTTTAGGGTTAGGAACATATCCATCAAGAGTGTCTCATGAAGAGAGAGAAAGGAAGATAGGTTTAAATACTCTAGGTTAGACCGAGCAAGTAGAGTTTTAACAATTTTTGGTGCTCTTGTTCTTTGGTTATGGCACCTGAAACTCATTCCTTAGCTTAAGCTACTAACATGGATTTTCTGAAATCCACATTACTATCATTACAAGACTTCATTGCTTAAGTTAGTGTTCGACTGGAGAAAGTGGAGGGGAATCAGAATCAAGACCAGCAACCATCATCTAATAATTAGGCATCCAATGCTTCTCTTGATTCATCAACTTCACATGATACAGATTGTTTTTTGAAAGGTTTGAAATTGGAGATTCCCAAATTTTCTAGTGATGATGTCATCGGTTGGACATTCAAAGTCGGATAATTTTTCGACTTTTATCATATTGATGCCACCCAGCAACTTATCATAGCATCTTTTGCTAAAGAAGGAGATGCCCTCCAATGGTACAAGTGGATGTACTTAAACAAGACACTTAGTACCTGGTTTAAGTTTTTCAAGGCTTTGACTACTTATTTTGGCCCTAGTACCGTTAAGGATGTCCAAGGTCTTCTTTCTAAGTTGACCCAAACTACTTTTGTTATTAAGTATCAATCCTAATTTGAAGCTTTGGCGAACCGCACAGTAGGACTTTTGGATTCATTTTTATTTAGTTGTTTCATTTCTGGACTCCAACCTGCACTACGTAGAAAGGTTTAAATTGCACAACCAAAGGAGTTAGTTGAAGCCATTTGGCCTGCTTTGATGTTTGAAGATAAGTTGATGGATCAATATCATGCTTTTAAACCATATTCTGTTCCATCTAATATGCAAACTCATAATAATAATACTCTGCAATTTAGTAAACCCTACCATAATTTTGTTGCATCAACTAGTCATGATGTTTCTATTGCTAGTAAAAATGTGTAGCCTAAATCATTACCTATCAAAAGATTAACACTTGAAGAAATGCAAGCTAGGCATGAAAAAGGGTTGTGCTTCAATTGTGATAAGAAGTTTAGTAGACAGCATAAATGTAAAGCTAGATTTTTGGTTCTTTTATTTGATGATGAATTGTTTGATGCTATTGTGTATGCAGACATAGTATGTGATGATGTTGCATGTACAATTAGTTATCATGCTATGAGTGGAGATATGGTTCCTCATACATTAAGATTTTTTGGTAAAATACATCATTTAGCTGTGACTATTTTGATTGATTCGGGTAGTACACATAATTTCATTCAAGTTAAAGATGCTTCTTATTTGGGTCTAGTCATACAACCCTCCCCTACTTTTCATGTTAGGGTAGGGAATAGCCAGAAGCTATGTTGTGATGGTTATCGTTCGAACATCATTGCTCAAATTCAAGGAGTGGACTTTGTCACTTCTTGTTTTATTCTTCCTATCCAGGGTGCTAATTTGGTTCTTAGAGTTCAGTGGTTACAAGAATTGGTTCTAGTTACTATCAATTACTCTGATTTAACCATGTAATTTCAATTTAATGATCGCAAGGATAAATTGATTGGTAATCAACTTGCCACAATAAATCAAATCACTCATCATCAACTCAAAAAGACTTTTGCAAGTTGATGTGTGGCCTCATGTTTTCAACTAGTGGCTCAGAGGTGCGATCAGTCAGCGATATCTACCAGCAACACTTCCATTGAGGAAGTATTGGACAAATACTCTCATATTTTTTAGAAACCTTCATCATTGCCTCAATTACATGATATTTAACATCGTATTCATCTCAAAGCTGGTGTCTCAGCCATTAATGTTCGTCCCTATCGTTGTCCACATTTCCATAAGAGTGAAATTGAGAAACAAGTTAAAGACTTGTCGACTCAAGGATTAATACAATGTAGTAACAACCCATTTTCTTCTCCTGTCCTATTGGTCAAGAAAAAAGATGGAACATGGCGTTTCTGTGTGGACTATAGGGCCCTCAATGAAGCCATTGTGAAAGATGGATTTCCAATACCCACTATTGATGAACTTATGGACGAACTACATGGTGCTACTATTTTTTCTAAATTGGATCTTAGAGCTAGTTATCATCAAATCAGAATGGATCCTAGTGATGTGGAGAAGGCTGGCTTTAAGACTCATGAGGGCCATTGTGAGTTCTTTGTTATGCCTTTTGGCCTTTGCTATGCTCCGGCTACTTTTCAAGCAATAATGAACAGCATTTTTAAACCATACCTACAACAATTTGTCATAGTGTTCTTTGATGACATTTTGATCTATAGTGCTACTTTAGAACTGCAACTTGTACATTTAGACATAGTATTATCACTATTGGCTAATAGAACAATGTTTTTTGAAGAAGTCTAAATGTGTTTTTTATCAATCTAGCATTGAATACTTGGGACATATTGTGAGTATAGATTGTGTTCAACCCAAACCAAGTAAAATTGTAGCCATTCGTAACTGGCCTGTTCCTTCTAATCTCAGACAACTACATGCATTTTTTGGGACTTTCTTGGTATTACAGACGTTTTGTCATATCATACGCTAGTATAGCTAGCCCTTTCACAGACCTACTTAAGAAAGAAGAAGTCTTTAAGTGGACTGAGACAACAAATAGGGCTTTTCATAAGTTAAAAGAATCTTCATTCAATGCCTCTCTATTGATCTTACCCAATCTTTTACTATTGAGAATGATGCCTCTAGGTCTGGCATAGGGGTGGTATTATTACAAGAAGGATACCCCATAGCATTCTTTAGTAAGAAATTCCCACTACATTTGTTGAAAGCATTTACCTATGTTTGGGAACTGCATGCAATTGTTGAAGTAGTTCGCAAATGGCGCTAGTATTTGCTAGGTTCTCATTTTCAAATACAAACAGATCATAAAAGCCTTAAGGAACTTCTCACTGAAGTCATTCAGACACCAGAACAACATAAATATTTGACCAACCTACTTGGTTATGATTACTCTATTGTGTATAAAGCTAGCAAAGATAATGTAGTGGCAGATTCTTTATCTAGGCAATATGACGATGTTTTCTATCATCTTGCTTGTTCTATGCCACAGTTTACTTTTGTTGACAAGCTTAAGGAGGAGTACACTACTTCACCAGCTTTTCAGAAACTTATTTCTGATTTGAATGCTGGTGTTACTCTTAAATGGACTTTATAATGGCTTAATGGTTTACTTTATCGAGGATAGCAGCTATTTTTGGTACCCTCTTCTACTTTTATTCCCTCCTTATTACATAAATATCATAGCATACCCTCAGCTGGCCACTTTGGCATCTCAAAGACTTACAAAAGATTGGTGTCTCAATTTTTTTACCCAAGTATGAAATCTGATGTGGAACAATTTGTTCGAAGTTGTTTAGCTTGTCAACAAAATAAATATCCCATATGTCATTGGCAGCCTTTGCCATTACCAGAGCAAGTAAGGGAAGACATCTCTATAGACTTTGTTATTAGCTTACCAAAGTCTTAGTGCTACATTGTTATGTTGGTAGTAGTTGACTGGTTGTTTAAATAGTGTCATTTACGCCCATTGGAGTCTCAATTTAGTGCTACTACAGTAGCTCAATTGTTTTTGTAAATTGTTGTCGAACTTCATGCTTTTCCCAAAAGTGTTGTGATGGACAGAGATCCTATTTTTGTAAGTTATGGTAAGAACTTTTTCGGTCTAGTAGCACAAAGTTATTCACTAGTAGTGTTTACCATCCTAAGTTAGATGGGCAAACTGAGGTATTGAATCGAGTATTGCAACAATATTTGAGGTACTTTGTTTTAGATAGACCTAAGGACTAGGTTCTTTATATATCATGGGCAGAGTATGCATATAACAGTTCTTATCATGAGGGTGCTCAAATGACCCTTTTTGAGGTGGTATATAGAAGAAAGCCACCTACTATCCCTATGTTTTTTAGGGGACAATCGAATTTAGCTACTATTGAACATGATTTAGTGGTTAGAGCCAAACTATTGAGCTCTTTGAAAGCTCATTTGCTGTCTACCCAGGAGAGAATGACACACCAGGCAGATAAACATCACATAGATGTTCAGCTCAGGTGGGCGATATGGTTTTTGTTCATTTACAACCTTACCAACAAACCTTTGTGGTAGGGATTATCACAAACTCTCCAAGAAATATTATGGTCCTTTTCGAGTTCGTAAGAAAGTTAGGTCTATTGCTTATGAGTTGGATCTACCTGAGTGCTCTCGAATACATAATGTTTTCCACTTATCCTGTTTGAAATCAGCTAAAGGGTCTCTTTTTCCTTCCTTAGAGTTGCCTTCCCGAGCTTATCATAATAACCCCATTTTGGACCCCTTATGCATCTTAGACTCTCGAGTTATTCTACGATAGGACCATTGAGTTTTTCAAATATTAGTCCAGTGGACAAGAGTGTACCTCCAGAAGATTCTAGCTTGGAGGACATAGATTCTTTCATACGTATTTACTCATAGTTTCACATAGAGGACAAGGTGTTACTTTAGAAGGGAAGAAAATTGATACAACCCAAGTATGTGACAGATTTACTAGAAACAAAAAGATACTGGAAAGACTCAGAGATTTTGTATTCTGGTATAATAGATCAACACATTTTACAGTTGTATCTAGCGTAGATAGTAATTTCACATGTAGAAATAACATATTTCAGTTACATGCAAGCTGAAAGTACACATGTATGCATAAATACAGAGAAAGAAATAGAATGGGATCATGAGTTTTACATCCTAAAACAGTGGTGCCTCTAGAGTGTGGGCTACTCGAAAAAGCCTAAGCTTCTTTATCTTGCAAGAATCAAACAAATACCATTAGAGAATTACAATCCCTAGTTTTACAAAGAAGAGTCAAGAGAGAGAGAGAGTTTAGGGTTAGGAACATATCTGTCAAGACTGTCTCGTGAAGAGAGAGAGAGAAAGATAGGTTTAAATACGTCGGGTTAGACTAAGTAAGTAGGGTTTTAACAAACTGTGTAATTAAATTATAATTAAACTAATGAGCTAAAAATTATGAATATGCATATATATATATATATATATATTCTATATAACTTCCCAAACATATTGCAATGATAGAAGAAAAAAATTGCATGTAGACTCTTCAGCCTTAGCTATTACACACTTGTAAGCCCTCGAAAATTTCAGTAAATAATTCCAAAATGAACTTCGAAAATAAACCCTAAAAATCACTCCAATTAAAAAACCGAACTTTGAACGAGTCCCGAAATATAAACGAAAGTAAGAATTCATTAGTCTTGACAAAATCAAAAAAAATATAAGGACTACAAGGTCCTTAAGTCCAAAACCCTTACGTAAGATAACTTCTTACTAATCTATAATTCATAAAAATCGGGATAAAAATAAAACACAGTGATAATTTGCTAAAAAGCAAGTTAATCCATAACATGACAATTTAAAGGATCAGGAGATCACAAAGGCAATTCCATAACTAGGCTTTGGCACGATTAAGAAAACTTTATCTGCAATAATAAAATATAGACTTTGGAAATTCCCCAAACGACCAGACTAATAATCTAAGAGACGGAAATCACAATAAAGCCCTAACGATCAAATCAAACTTCAAGAATCATAGAACGAGTTAGAAATTGAAATCTCGTAATCTTAAGAAGGAAGAATTCAAGAAACAAAATAACAAATTAAATAATCCTTAAGTTGACTAATTGTTCATAAACCTTAATCGAAGCAAATAAATTCGAAAACAAAACACTATGAAGATCTTTAATAAAAGCAAATTATAAAAATCAAGATTTCCAAAAATCATTCCAAAAATCGATACTTGACTCAAACTCAAGAAAATCATATCCGGTAACCATTACCGATTATTACTCGGATAATAATTCAATTCAAGATTTCCGAAAGCAGTGAGAGATATTAAATACTTATAAAAATAAAACTTAAAATAAATTTCTAAACTACATACGTTGTATAAACAGAAAATCTCAGTTTCCAACTTGGCAATACCTAAACCGGAAAGTCATCGGAAACCTAACCGGAATACAATAGCTTAAGTCGGCAATCTAGCGCCCTTAACTCTAGAGGCCAAGAGGTAGTAAATAAGTAGAATAGCTCGTAGTAATATAAGTTTGTTCACAAATATTAGATTAGTAAATTTTTTACCTATCTCGAACCCGTTCGGATACAGACTTTGAAAAGCGGTGTCCGGGACTCGAGATATCAAAAATATATCATAGTACGTTAGACTCGTAATTTTATACGATTTCTAATTATATCAGTTATATAATTTTCGGGTTATAAAGTTACATTATATCTTTTACCGTATTTTCATTTCTATCGGTAATGATTAGTCTTTTGACTATTCATTTTATTTCATTACATAATTTGATTATTATTATTAATATTTTTATACCCTGGGTTTCTAGTAATCAAGTAAACTTCGAAAACCAGAAAATGAAACCCTAAACCGGTTTAGTTCAAGCTTTGCGAGAAAGACTTAGAAACCCAAATTCCGGCTTTTCCACGAGTTTCCAAATAAGAAACTTTTATAAGAAAATTAATTTTTAATATAGTTCGATTATATTTCAAACCAAGAAAAGATCAGATTTGAGAAAATTTCAACTCCGGGTCATCCCGAGACCCATTATAGAAAAGCGTGCCCCGGAACTAGAATTTCAAAAATTTTTATGAATACTCATTTGAATCGAAAAAAATAAGGATTTCAAAAATATATTTTTCATAATTTTCCGGCTTATGAAAAATACAGTTATAGCCTTTTTATTCGTATTTCATTACTACCGGAAATTAAATTGTCTTGTCAACTATTCCTACTATTCATAAAGTACTACCTAGTCTACCTATTAGCCACCCTACAAATCTAACCCTTAATCACTCAAATCACTCACTTTTCTCTACACATTTTGTCCCTTAACTTCTCTTACACTCTTAACAATTTCACATCAAAGATAAATCAATCAAAACAAAGTCAAATCAAACTTTTTTTCCCCCCTCATGAATAGTGACGACGAAATTGCCCCCCATCCATGCTCCATTTGAATTTTTTTTACTTCTTTAACCTAAATCACTTCATATATAAGCTATCTTTCCTCTCTCTCTCCTCATTCTTTCACTTTCCAAATTTTCAAAGTAAAAAGCCTCAAAAATCCTCTTTCCCTCTTGGCCGAAACTTTTTGAAGCCACACACACACACACAACTTCCATTCTTCTTTACATCTCCTTTCCACTTCAAGTAAGTAAGCCTTTTACCCTTTCCATCTTTAGATCTTTGTTATGGCTAAGTAATTCTTGGATATTTCAACCAAGTGTCCCCATGATCTCTTAGTAGGGACAATGAAATATCAAAACAAGAATACCGAACCATTACAAAATAGATCTAACCTTTAAAGGAGCTTTCATGACAAAAGCTTTATGTTTATCCATCAAAAAGTATTTTGAACTAAAGATCTTTTGTAAAAATATAGTTTTTATGTTTTCAAAACCTATTTAAGCACTTGATATAGTAGATCTATCATTTTACTACTCTTATTCATGTAGACATTTAAGATCTCATCTTCATTTTGAGTTTATGTGCATTCATAGTTTTTAATGTTTTGTCCTTAGTAAATAACCTTCCTAGTATGTAGATCTATGGTTAGATAAGTTAATAAAGTCAAAAAGGAAAACGCTTTTCAAAATATGAACTTGTGTAAATTCGGATGACTTTAGAAACCTAGGTTAAAAACACTTTTATCAACTTCTAAACATGTATTTTACAAGAGAAATGAAGCCTATGGGTAATAGATAATGTTTGGTAGTATTTTTCATGAGTCTAAATGAGATTTTTCTAAAGAAAATGTTGGAAACAAGAAATGAAGTCCAATAGAAGTTTTGAACTAAAAGTCATATAGATGAAATTCGTAATAATGTATGTAGGGTTAGAAAACACTATTTTTCCAACTTCAAAAATAATATTTTCTTAAACAAATGAAGTCCTTAGGATATAGGTATAATAAATACTTAAAGTTTTAAGTACAAAATGTATTTTTCTAAAGGAATCAACTTGAAAATGGACTTTTGTAAATTCGGATTTTTGGAAACCCCTAGTAGAAGACCCACTTAAAAGTTTATAAATGAAGATTTTATTTAAGAAATAAAGGCCTTAGGATATAACTAATATGAGGGTCAAAATTCTTTAAACAAAAGTGGAGTTTTCCTAAAGAAAAATCCTTAGAAATAGTAGGTGTGACCAAATGTAGCAAAGTTGATTTTTAGACAAAAGCAAAATAGTGTCTTAAGACAAAGTTTATTTAAAATTCTTTAAGTCTAAAAATTTATAAGACCTTAGACACTTAAGAGTTCATATCATGACATACATGATAGGGAAAATCATTACCATTGCATTTAGTTTCATTTTACACTTAGGAATCTCAAGTGCATTCATGAAAACCGCATTTTCGGAATTTATGTTACCGCTGTACAGATCTGATCCTCGTTTCGAGGCTTAGATATTTTCAAAACTTGATTTAAACTTCGTATTTAGAAAGCTCTTCCGAAGTAGATAGAAATCGATATAAAATTTGCGAGATTCCGAGTTAAAATGACCAAGTTATGGCCGTTTTAAGTTGGAATTCCCGCTTAGGACGCGAATTACGAATTTGATAAGTTCGTATGAAGTCGTTGGATTAGTTTGAGTGGAAATATGATTAGAGTATTTCTTCCTTTTTAGGTTATCCCGAGTTCGACGATTCCCTACCACCGGATTATTATTACTAGAAGACCGGTGATCCAATGGCTGAGTGAGTTTTCTCCTTGTTTTGTTACCTTGATTGTGCTTGTAATTAGTCGCATTAGAATTTTAGGAACAAGATAAAAATCGATATGAATGGGGATGGGATATATGATGAGACTGTGATGAATGTATGCCAAGGAATACTAAAGCATATCGAAACCACGATTTGATTGGATAACTGCATGGTTCATATTACTTATGTGTATGATATGCCTGGCCACTCTAAAGAATGTATAAATATTTTGACCTAAGCAAAAAGTAAATTGATCATGCATCGCATCGGACATATTGCATTTGGTAGCGTGCTACTCCTACGCAGGTCGATCGGTATGGTCCGTTGGCCTCGTTTGTATGAGCCCGGTGCCAGAGCTCATTCTAGGGTACTAAGGCGCATGTGGATGCATCCTTGGATGAGCCTAGCCGAGTCGAGTGCTAAGAGCCAGGGCTTGGGGACTAGCAGCGGTCGTGTAGACTCAATACCATTCCTAACCCAAGATACGGAGGGCGTAAATCCGTTCTGTGTTGGGTTCCGGTTACCCATACATAATTGCTTGCTCATGTTTGTTCATGCATAGCATATGATTGATTAATAACTTGTTTGTTATGGTACGGAATTAAGGGAATTCTCACTAAGCTAGTGTAGCTTATACCCCAATAGTTGTTTAAATGAGCAGGTTATTCCAAGAATGCTAAGTGGGGACCGAGATGGTTGAAGTCGAGAATGACTTCGGGATTCGGCAAGATATAAGAATGCTTGAAGTTTTTGGCTAAGCTTTACGATTGCCTTGTAATAGTTTTATGTAGTGAAGTCTTGGATGAATGTAATTGAAGTTTGATGAACTGTATTTTGAAGTATAGTGTTTTGTATTTGGAGTATAGTGGATTGTATTTCCTTTACATTGTTACTCAATTGTATCAACATAAAATGTATCATTCCGATTTGTCTCTTTATGTGTTAGACGCCTTGTACATAGTATGGAAGCCTTCGCGTGACTGAGGTAGTCATTTTAGGCTTTAATATTATGTACGGCGGATTGCCACGTTTAGGGTACTTCGGG
>JAMXBD010005002.1:0-31723 GCA_024138025.1 Combretum micranthum
AAATCGAGGAGTCAAAAAAATAATTAAAGTGTTTAGGAATAGTCCGTAATAATATTTTGATTTATTAAAAATATCAGATCGGTTCAATTTCGCTTATTTCGAACCCGTTTGGATACTGCTTTGGAAGCGTGTCCCGGGGCTCGAAAAATTAAAAATATATCTTTAATATTTTTATATATAGACTCGATTTTTATAAGAATTTCAAAAATATCAAGTTTAGAAATTTTTCGGATTCTAAAAATATCAGTTATAGCTCATATAAGCTTATTTTACTCTTACCAGTAACTTAATTGTTAAATTTCTAAAAATAATTTAATTGATTATTTTATTTAATCATAAAAATTCTGCCACTTAAATAAAATATTTTCTTAATTTATTATATATTTTCTTATTCAAAAGCCCACTTTATCAACCCATATCTCAAGTACACATACATTATCATACTACACATTATTATGTCTTCTTTTGCTTTTTCTTATACTTCCATTTCCCAAAATTGCAGCTGCCCATTCCCCATAAAATTAGCCACTTTTCATTATTTTTAATTATTTATTATTGATATTTAAAGTCTATTTTAGTTAGAAATGGATGCAACTTGTTACACTTCAAAATACAAATTGGAAATCAACCACAACACACTCCAACACTCCTCAAAATCACGACCAGCCCCTCCCCTTGTGCAGCTGATGGTTTTTTTTTTTTTTACATTTATTTAACACACACACATCTCTATTTAAGCATCTTATTCCCTCCCTCTTTCATCTTTACAAACCCTATATTTTTCCTCTCTCTTTTTCCTTCTCTTTTCTCTTCTTCTTGGCTTGTCTTCTCCACAAACAAGCTGTCCCCATTTTATTTCCTTGCTTCCACATATATTTCTTGCAAATATTTAAGGTAATCATCCCCTTTTTGCTCTTATAAGATGTTCTAGGATGATACCATGGATGTTTCATGCATCAAAGGACATTCCACAAGCTTAAAAGGCTATGGATGATGATGCCAAGAAGTGAAACACTCCTCTAGATGATGATCTCTTTTGTTCTTAGTATTTTTGTTATATGGAAGGCTTGTTTATTCTCTTGTTTATGTGATAACTTGTAGATCTAGAGTTTTATCAAGCTTTAGTTATGTTTATGTGTAGTATCTAGAAGTTTAAGGCTTACTACTAATTTTTCTTATGCTTTCATGGTTATATAATTGAGTAGATCTTAGATCAAGTAGGAATAAAAAGAAAACTTCGTAACTTGTCAATGCCCTATTTTAAAAACCCTCTTCAAGTCTTAAAAGGAAGCTTTTGTTAAGAAATGAAGGTTTGATGGATGTATATCATCAAGGCTTCATCTTACAAGAATCAAAGTTGATTTTCCAAAGTTTATTTTCAAAAACAAAAATTTCATTTTCGGATCAAGACAAGAATCCCAAATAAAAAAAGTTTCAACTCACAAATGAGGATTTTATTCAAGAAATGAAGGGTTCTTAGATATAATATGTAATGGGTTGTTTTTCATGAGTTTTGATGAATTTTCTCAAGAGATATGTCCAAAATAAATTTATGAAAATTCGGATCAAACCAAGACCTATTTTTGAAACCCATCATTTAACTTTAAAATGAAGATTTAGACAAAAATATAAGGGCTCTTGATATAGATATCTTAAGGAATGAATTTTCATAAGTTTAAATGATTTTCCTAAAAGGTATAGCTTAAATCAAGTGTTTGTAAAGACAAAATTTAGTTCTTGTATTCATTGTGAACTTCAAAGAGGAATTCGTAATTATGGGAAGACCAATTTTAAAACCTTCTTTTTGATCTCAAAACAAGTATTTTAATATTGAAAATGGATACTTTGATAATATATAATATAAGAAAATTATTTTCAATAACTAAGTAAGTTTATAGCAAAGGAATTACTCAAAACAAACAATGAGTTTCAACTTGTAAATTTCGGTTTTATGAAAATGGATTCTTAGAAGTTTCATTTTAACTTTATGTTTGATATTAGATAAGTGTGTAATCTCTTAATTTTGTTTTGAGATCTCCTTGCAAGCTTAGGACTAAAAAAAATTGGTCTAAGTAGTTAAATAAAGTAGATATGACAATTTTTCACAAAGGCTCAAATCTGGAATTTTCGCAACCCTACTGTACAGTATGTTTCCGACCCTAAATGACCTTAATTGTTTGAATTAACTTTGGAAATAGATAGCTCTTCCGAATTAGGTATAAATCGGTATATTATAAGCTAAATTCCGAGTTAAAATGAGTTAGATATGACCTTTTAAGTTAAGGATTCAATCTAGGCGGAAATTGACGAACAGTAAATGAAATTGTTAAGTTTAATAGAACTTCATAAGAGATACTCATTGAGGGTATTCCTTGTACTTAGGTGAATTGGAGGACGAGTTACGACTTCCCGAGGACTATTACGACTAGTGGATTTTCACTACATGGACAAGTAATTCATTTCTCAATTATTATGCTCTTGGATGTGCTTGTAGCAGTAGTGGCATTAGACTTAGGAAAAGATAAAATTGTGTTTGAATGGTGATCTAAACTTGCATGAATGAACGATAAGTATATCGAGGCAAGCATTTGTTGTAATATCTTGTATGAGTAGTATAGATTTGGAATGTCTGAAAATTGTATGGTCACTTTTAAATTATCTAAGTATATGTCATGATTATATGAATAAACTGTACATGCATATCACGTAGTGAGTCTTAATCATTGTCGAGTATGTCTTTGGTGGGACAAAGGTGTACTCGGGAGGCAGCGGGTCTTTAATGAAGGGGGACTAGGGTCGCATACTTATGACCACCCCATTCGAATAGTGAACTATGGTTGCATGACTTATGAACCAACATTAAAATTGTGGTTGCATGTCTTATGGACCACCCCACTTAAGATTGGGATATGGTTGCATGTCTTATGGACCAACTTTGGAATTGTAGTTGCATGTCTTATGAACTACCCCAAACCCCGAATGGAGGGCGTAAATTCATTCACTTATGACTACCGGAAAGTCATATGCTTGCTTGCTCATATGCTTGTTGTCACGCCCCCAAAGGGTACCCTAAACGCGACAGTCCACCACACTCGATATTTAAACTTAAGTATGGCATCCTTAGTCATCCCATAAGTTTATATATAGAGTGTAAGGTGTACTCACACAACTTTTAGGATCACACTTTGATTCGAGTAGTCTTAAGAAGCATACATTGCATTAAGAATATAAATCACAACAAGATAAACATTAAACCTTACAAAAGCCAAGGGGGCATACCCCTCCAAAATAATAGAGTCTACATTGTTTAGCTCCAATTACATATATCTGAATTTACATTAAGAGATTTTCCTAGAAGTCCACGCCTATACTAGGTCCCGACTTCCTCAAAAGCTCTTTAATCCGATGTGATAAACCTGCACAAAATGTCCTCTCGGAACATCCAAAATAGGAACACTGCAACAAAAACTGTTGGGGTATAAGCTAATGCTTAGTGAGATTCATTTTCTTCAAGTAACATGCCCGACCAAGCTAAAATATCTATACAAGCAAGTTACAATTAAGCAACCATATGAATGCACAAGCATATGAGCAAACAAGCATATGACTTTCCGGTAGTCATAAGTGAATGAATTTACGCCCTCCATTCGGGGTTTGGGGTAGTTCATAAGTCATGCAACTACAATTCCAATATTGGTCCATAAGACATGCAACCATAGTCCCAATCTTAAGTGGGGTGGTCCATAAGACATGCAACCACAATTTTTAATATTAGTTCATAAGTCATGCAACCATAGTTTCATTATTCGAATGGGGTGGTCCATAAGTCATGCAACCCTAATCCCCTTCATTAAAGACCCGCTGCCTCCCGAGTACACCTTTGTCCCACCAAAGGCATACTCGACAATGATATGTGACTCATTACGTGATATGCATGTACAATTATTCATATAATCATGGTATATTAATTAGATAATTTAAAAGTGACCATACAAATTTCAGACATTCCAAATCTATACAGCTCATACAAGATTATTGCAACAAGCTTGCCTCGATATACTTATCGTTCATTCATTCAAGTTTAGATCACCATACAATCATAATTTTATCTTTTCCTAAGTCTAATGCCACTACGACTACAAGCACATCCAAGAGCATAATTAATTGAGAAATGAACTCACTTGTCCATGTAGTGAAAATCCACTAGTCGTAATAGTCCTCGGGAAGTGGTAACCCGTCCCAATTCACCTAAGTACAAAGAATACCCTCAATGAGTATTTCTTATGAAGTTCTATTAAACTTAACAATTTTATTTACTAAGTTCGTCAATTTCCGTCTAGGTTGAATCCTTAACTTAAAAAGGTCATATCTAACTCATTTTAACTCGGAATTTAGCTTATAATATACCGATTTATACCTACTTCGAAAGAGCTATCCATTTCTAAAGTTAATTCAAACATTTAAGATCATTTAGGGGTCGGAAAAATTACTGTACAGTAGGGTTACGAAAATTCCAGATTTTGAGCCTTGTGAAAAAATTTCCATATCTACTCTATTTAACTACTTAGACAATTTATTTTAGTCCTAAGCTTGCAAGGAGATTCTCAAAACAAAATTAAGAGATTACACACTTATCTAATACCAAAGACAAAGTTCAAATGAAATTTCTAAGAATCCATATTCATAAAACCAACATTCACAAGTTGAACTCATTGTCTTGTTTTGAGTAATTCCTTTACTAAAACTCACTTAGTTCAATAAAAATAATTTTTCCTATATTATGTATCATCAAAGCATTTCATTTTCAATGTAAAATACTCATTTTGAGATCAAAAAGAAGGTTTTCAAAATTGGTCTTCTCATAATTACGAATTTCCACTTTGAAACTTACAATGAAAACAAGACCTAAATATTGTCTTCTACAAGCACTTGATTCATGCAATACTTCTTAGGAAAACCCATTCAAACTTATGAAAATCCATTCCTTAAGATATCTATATCAAGAGCCTCTTATATTTTTATCTAAATCTTCATTTTAAAGTTGATTGATGGGTTTCAAAAATAGGTCTTGGTCTTGATTCGAATTTTCATAAATTTATTTGGACATATCTCTTGAGAAAATTCATCAAAACTCATGAAAAACAACCCATTACATATTGTATCCTAAGAACCCTTCATTTCTTGAATAAAATCCTCATTTGTGAGTTGAAAACATGTTTTTATCTTGGATCTTTGTCTTGATCCGAAAATACAATTTTGTTTTTGAAAATAAACTTTGAAAATCAACTTTGATTCTTGCAAGATGAAGCCTTGATGATATACATCCATCAAACCTTCATTTTCTTAACAAAAGCTTCCATTTTAAGACTTGAAAGAGGTTTTTTAAAATAGGGCATTGACAAGTTACGAATTTTTCTTTTTCATTCCAACTTGAATCTAAGATCTACTCAATATATATCCATGAAAAGCATAAGAAAAACTTAGTAGTAAGCCTTGAACTCCTAGATCTACACATAAACATAACTAAAGCTTGATAAAACTCTAGATCTACAAGCTATCACAAAAACAAGAAGATAAACAAGCCTTCCATATAACAAAAATACTAAGAACAAAAGAAAACATCATCTAGAGGAGTGTTTCACTTCTTGGCATCATCATCCATAGCCTTTTAAGCTTGTGGAATATCCTTTGATGCATGAAACATCCATGGTATCATCTTAGAACATCTTATAAGAGCTAAAAGAGAAAGATTACCTCAAATAATTGCAAGAAATATGTATGGAAGCAAGAAAGAAAAATGTGGACAGCTTGTTTGTGAAGAAGACAAGCCAAGAACAAGAGAAAAGAGAGGGAAAAAGAGAGAGGAAAAATATAGGGTTTGTAAAGATGAAAGATGGAGAGAATAAGATGTTTAAATAGAGAGTTAAGTGTGTTAAATAATTTGAAAAAAAAATTAAAACCATCAGCTGCAAGGGAGAGGGGCTGGCGTGATTTGCATGGTGTGGGGGGAGTGGTTTAGTTTGTTTTTAACTTGCAATTTTGAAAGTGTAACAAGTTGCATCCATTTCTAACTAAAATAGACTTTAAAAATATCAAATAATTGATTAAAAATAAGGAAAGGTGGCTATTTATGGGAATGGCAGCTGCAATTTTGGGAAATGGAATGTAAGAAAAAGTAAAAGAAGACATAATAATGTGTAGTAATGATAATGTATGGTACTTGAGGTATGGGTGATAAAGTGGCTTTTTTGAATAAGAAAATATAAAAAATAAATTAAGAAAAATATTTTCATTTAAGTAGCAGAATTTTTATGATTTAAATAAAATAATCAATTAAATTATTTTTAGAAATTTAACAATTTAGTTACCGGTAAGAGTAAAATAAGCTTATATGAGCATAACTGATATTTTTAGAATCGAAAAAATTCTAAACTTGATAATTTTTGAAATCCTTATAAAAATACGAGTCTAAAAATATTAATATATATTTTTAAATTTTCCGAGCCCCGGACACGCTTTCCAAAGCAGTATCCAAACGGGTTCGAAATAAGCCGAAAATGAACCAATCTGATATTTTTAATAAATCAAATATATTACGGACTATTCTAAACACTTTAATTATTTTTCGACTCCTCGATTACGAACTCGGGTTTGCAGGATTTAAACTGTAGAGCTTTGCTCAAGATCCGATACTTAAGGTCTCCGTAGACTTTCCGGCTTAAGGTTTAGGGCTTAGAAAACAGGGTTTACACTTGTGCATTCATATGGTTGCTTAATTGTAACTTGCTTGTATAGATATTTTAGTTTGGTCGGCATGTTTCTTGAAGAAAATGAATCTCACTAAGCATTAGCTTATACCCCAACATTTTGTTGCAGTGTTTCCTATTTTGGATGTTCCTAGGGGACACTTTGTGTAGGTTTATCACATTGGATTAAAGAGCTTTTGAGGAAGTTGGGACCTAGTATAGGCGTGGACTTCTAGGAAAATCTCTTAATATAAATTCAGATGTATGTAATTGGAGCTAAACGATGTAACTCCTATTATTTTGGCGGGGTATGCCCCCTTGGCTTTGTAAAGATTAACTATTTATCTTGATGTGATTTATTCTTTAATGCTATGTATGCTTTCTTAAGACTACTCGAATCAAAGTGTGATCCTAAAAGTTTGTGAAAGTACACCTTACACTCGATACGTAAACTTATGGGATGACTAAGGTGGTCAACTTAAGTTTAAGTATTGCGTGTGGTGGACTGTCGCGTTTAGGGTACCCTTTGGGGCGTGACAACAAGTACCACCTATACTACCTATTTGTACACTCTATATTTCAACTCTTACCATCACTCAATCAATCACCTTTCTAAATAACTTTTTGTCTCTTAAAAATCAAGACAATTTATGACAAATGGTACATAATTCAAATCAAAGGCAAATCAAAAGAAGAAAATCAAATTTCCCTTCCCCCACAAGCTTCAAAACCGGCGTGAATGGCCCCCCCTCCCAAGCTCCAAATTGTATTTTTTGTTTAGTTATTTTTATCACATTTTAACCTAATACCATTTATATATAAGCTATATTTTCTCTCTCTTCTTCATTCCCTCATTTTACAAACTTTACAAAAGTGAAAAGCTCTCAAAACCTCCCCATCTCCCCTTGACGTGAGCTTTTGTTCCCCCCACCCCCACCCCCCCTCCCCCCCCTCCCCCCCCCCCCCCCCCCCCCCCCCCCCCCCCCGCCAACACACACACACACACACACACACACAAAATTTCAATTTCAATTTCTTCTTTCCATCTCCATTTTACTTCAAGTAAGTAAGCTTTACTCGTTCCACTCATAGATCTTTGTTATGGCTAAGTGCTTCTTGGATATTTCAACTAAATGTCCCCATGATCTTTTGGTAGAGACAATGAGATATCAAAACAAGAATACCGAACCATCACAAAGTAGATCTAACATTTGAAGGAGCTTTCATGCCAAAAACTTTATGTTTATCCATCAAAAAGTATTTTGAACAAAAGATCTTTTATAAAAATATAGTTTTTATGTTTCCAAAACTCATTTAAGCATTTGAGATAATAGATCTATCATTCTACTACTCATATTCATGTAGGTATTTAAGATCTCATCATTATTTTGTGTTTATGTGCATTAATAGTCTGTAATGCTTTTGTCTTTAGTAAATAACCCTCCTAGTATATAGATCTATAGGTAGATGAGTTAATAAAGTCGAAAAGGAAAACACTTTTCAAGAAATGAACTTGTGTAAATTCGGATGACTTTAGGAACCTAGGATAAAAACACCTTTATCAACTTCTAAACATATATTTTACAAGAGAAATGGAGCCTATAGGTAATAGATAAGGTTTGGTAATATTTTTCATGAATCTAAATGAGTTTTACTAAAGAAAATATTTGAAAACAGGGGATGAAGTCTAATAGAAGTTTTGAGTTAAAAGTCTTAAAAACCAAATTCGTAATAATGGATAGATGGCTAGAAAACATTGTTTTTCCAACTTCAAAAATGGTATTTTCTTAAGTAAATGAAGTCTTTAGGGTATAGGTATAATAACTACTTAAAGTTTTAGGCATAAAATACATTTTTCCTAAAGGAATCAACTTGAAAAATGAAATTTTCTAAATTCGGATTTTTGGAACCACCCTAGTAAAAGACCCACTTAAAAGTTTACAAATGAAGACTTTATTAAAGAAATAAAGGCCTTAGGATATAACTAATATAAGGGTCAAAATTTCTTTAAACAAAGTGGAGTTTTTCTAAAGAAAATCCTTGTAATATGTAGGTGGGACCAAGTGTAGTAAACTCACTTGTTAAACAATAGTATGAAATGGTTTTCTAAGAAAAAGTTTATCTAAATTCTTTAAATCTAAAGAGTTATAAGAACTTAGGCTCATTAGAGTTCATATCATGACATTCATGATAGGGAAAATCATTACCATGGCATCTAGTTTCATTTTGTGCTTAGGAATCTCAAGTGCATTCATGAAAACCGCACTTTTGGAATCAATATACCCGTTGTACAGATCTGATCCCTCATTTCCGAGGCTTAGATATTTTCAAAACTTGATTTAAACTTCATATTTAGAAATCTCTTCCGAAGTAGATAGAAATCGATATAAAATTTGCGAAATTCCGACTTAAAACGACCAAGTTATGACCATTTTAAAACGGGACTTTGGAAATGATGCGAATTTCGATTTCACTAAGTTTTCTTAGAGTTTTAGTATCCTAAGATGGTAGAATACTTATTAGGGTATTTCTTATATGAATAGGTGAACCCGAGGACGTTGAATCTTTGCCTCCGGATTATTATTACTAGAAGAAAGGCGAACCAATGGCGGAGTGAGTTTTTCTTCCCGATTCATTTATTGTATGTGCTTGTAAAGTAGTGCACTAGAATGTAGGCCAAATGAATGGAATATGAATGATGGGGAATAATGGGAATTTATATGTTGATGATGATGTGAGAACTCAAATTAAGAATATCGAAACCGAGTGATAAATTTTGGTTGTATACTTAGCTATGATGGATTGTCTGAGGAAATTGTTTGATCGCCTAATTAAAGTGACTTAATCAACTACTCGGACTAATGATAAATTTGACTTGTGCATATCATAAGGGGAAGAAGCATTAGCATTTGTAGGTTAATCGTGATCCACAAACGATATCGAATAATCGTAGGTTAGTCGTGATCCATAAACGACATCGAATAATCATAGGTTAATCGTGAACCATAAACGATATCGAATAATCGTAGGTTAGTCGTGAACCATAAACGACATCGAATAATCGTAGGTTAATTGTGAACCATAAACGGCATATTGATAGTACTGTAGTATTCGTTAATCTGCTAACCCGGGATGGAGGGCGCAATTCCATCCACATATGATTTCCGGTTGGTCATATGTATGTTGAACTCACGTGTTTGATGCATCCACTTGCTTGGTTAATAACTTGATTGAATTTTTGTGATATGAATGTTATTGTGGAAGATTACACTCACTAAGCTAGTTAGCTTACGTCCCTACAGTCCATTTCTTTTGCTGCTATCCCATTTGTGGCTTAGGCGACGTGACCCAGCTGAACAGGTACAGAAGCTAGGAGTTTCCCCTAGAAGTTGGAATTTATGTATTAGACTTCTATAGGAAACTTCTAAGACTTGGATGACTGTATAAGACCGTTAATTATTCCTTTGCGGGGGAATGCCCCTTAGAATTTGTAATATTTATTTATGTTTCATGAATTATATCCTACTGCTAATGCATGCCAAATTAAGCTTTTATCTCCATTTGGACTTGTACTCTATTGTTGTAAAGGTACGCCTTACATCTATATAAGGCTCTCGAAAGACTAAGGTGGTAATTCGAGAATCTTATATGGTATGTAGCGGACTGTTACATTTAGGGTACCCTATGAGGCGTGACAGAGTACCCGCTGGAATCGTCTCCGGCCCAGACCCAAGGTTTGTATCCAAATTTTGGATGAGTTTGCAGAAGTGTATGGCAACTAAGCTACATTTCAGTACTGCATATCACCCACAGACGGATGGTCAATCGGAGAGGACAATACAAACATTGGAAGATATGCTACGAGCCTGCGTAATAGAGTTTAAAGGTAGTTGGGACGCACACCTACCCTTGGTAGAGTTTGCCTACAATAACAGCTTCCATTCCACGATCCAGATGCCACCCTATGAAGCATTGTATGGAAGAAGATGTCGATCACCTTTGTTTTGGGACGATGTAGAGAAGTTGAGCATTGGTCCTGACTTGGTGCAAGATAGGGCTGACAAAGTGCGGGTTATTCAAAGAAAAATGAAAGAAGCTCAAGATAGGCAAAAGAGTTAGGCAGATATGAAGAGACGTGTGCTTGGATTCGAAGTTGGAGATCATGTGTACCTAAAGGTAAATCCCATCAAGAGTATCCACCGAATTCGAGCCCAAGGAAAGCTAAGCCCACGCTACATTGGACCCTTCGAAGTTTTGGAAAAAGTGGGAAATCTTGCTTATCGTCTAGCACTCCCTCCCAACCTATCTGGAATCCATAACGTGTTTCATGTATCGGTTTTACGGAAACATGTGCCAGATCCTACCAGGATTACAGAGCTAGAGCCTGTTCGGATGAAAGAAAATCTCACATATGAGGAGCACCCAGTTCAAATCTTGGATCACAAGGTGCAGAAGCTCCGAAATAAAGAGATCAAGTATGAAGGTTTTATGGAGAAACACTCACACGAGGAAGCAACCTGGGAGGCAGAAAGCGACATACGCCAAAAATACCCGAGTCTATTCAAGGAATCAGGTATGAATTTCAAGTTTTGAGGACAAAACTTTCTTTAAGGGGGGTAGGTTGTAAGTCCCCGAAATTTTGGATCCAAATTAAAAACCTAAACACTAATCAGAAGTCAACCGGATTCTTAAGCCAACCAAAACCTTAGTTTACCGTAACCACTTAACTCCGGCATTGCCGTTTTCTCAAGCCCTAGAAAACGAAGTTGGAAAAGTTAGCTACTATAGTTCGTAATAGCTATAGGTTATATAAAATATCATATTGAAGGAATTCGAGTGTCGTTTGAGCCCGATCGGACATAGTTCTTGAAAAAAGTGTCCGGAAGCTCGGAATAGGAAAAATATTTCGAATATACCGTTAGACTCGTAAAAATATAATATTTCCAAAAATATCAATTTCGTAATTTTTCGGTAGCTAAAAATATTAGATATCGCTTTTATACGCGTATTTTCTTACTACCGGCATTAAATTGTCATGTCTACTTTTACATTACACTATTTTCTACTATTCCACACTATTCATCTATCTCTACTTTTTCTTACAACCTACTCTTACAAACCATACACTTATTTCTTACACATTTTCATTTCCAATACAACTTCACATCTTTCATTTCTTACTTTTAATTAACAAAATAATAAAAAAATAAATTTCTCCTCCCCCTATGCATGGAAATTGTGCCGGCTACCCCTCCATGATACCCCATTTGTTTTGTTTTTCATTTATTTAATTAACACAATTTATCTCCCACATTTTCCTAAAAATACCCCCTCATACCTTCACTTCTTTCACACCACTTCTTCACTAAAGTTACTCTCTCAAATTTTCTCTTCAATTCTCTCCAAGAAAGTCCTTCCAAGAAGTTCTCTTTAGATCATCTCCTTTAGGTAAAAATTCTTCAAGAAATTCCTATGTTCATCTACTTAGTATGAACTTAATGTGTGTCTTCTAAAACCATGAAGGTTAAGAAAGCAACAATAGGTTCATACTTTGTTTTTGTTCATAATCACACTTCCTTTATGTTCATTTATGTTCATAACTATCTAATATATCTATATAGCTATATATATTATTATTTAGAGCATATAAGCTCATTGTCTTGCAATTTATTTACCTTTCATACAATTTATTTACTTCATTGCAATTTATTTAACTTCAAGTTGATTTTAAGACTAGTCATTCTAGCCTTAGACTTGTCCTCATCAAGTCAAAACAATTCTTTCTCTTTTACTTTTTCGGGACTAGTCTTTTCTTAGTCCCGGTGTCACGCCCCATAGGGTATCCTAAACGTAACAGCCCGCCACATACTAAACAAGACTCCCGAGTTCCCTATCCGAGCCTTTCGGGAGTCTTATATAGATGTAAAGCGTTCTTTTACGACAATAGAATACTCAACCAGTGGAGTTAAATAGTTTAATGTGGCATTCATTAGCCATAGATAATAAACCAAAGCGCATAATTATACTTTACAAAATCTAAGGGGCATTCCCCCATAAAATAATATCAAGTCCATTACAGTCATCCAGAGTCCTTTAGTTTCCAACGGAAGTCTATACAAAAAGAATGAAGTAAACTTCTATGGGAAACTCCTATCTCGGGTACCTATGCTGTGGCTTGCCTCGGTCTAAGCCAGATAAACTCGTGTTGCAATAAGTAGAAACTATGGGGGCGTAAGCTAACTAGCTTAGTGAGTAATAACTTCCATATCACAATTAAGTACAATTCATTCAAACAAGTGATTATTCAGGCAAGTGTATGCATCAAACAAATGAGTTCAGCAAACATATGACCAGCCGGAAATCATATGTGGATGGACTTGCGCCCTCCATCCCGGGTTAGCAGATTAACGAATCCTACGGTACAACGCCATTTAAGCTCACGGTCAACTAGACAATAATTCGTTTTATGGATCACGATTAACCAACAAATTCGTTTTATGGATCACGAAAAACCAACCAATGCCAATGCTCCATCCCTATCGTGATATGAATGAATCCAATTACCATTGCAGTCGGATATACATTAGTTAAATTTTTTTAGGTGACTAATAAGTATTCTCAGACATTCAATATAAGATACTAGCTAATCAGTCAATAGCTTAACACTCGGTTTCGATATTTCTTAAGTTCCATTCACACATCAAAAGCAGAAAACTATATAATTCCCATATACCCCATCATGCATATCCATTTTATCTTTGCCTACACCACTAGTGCCACTACATTACAATCACAAACATTAATTGAGAGTGGAAGTAAAACTCACTTGGCCATTAGACGCCGGTCTTTCTAGTAGTAATAATCAGGTGGTAAGGTGTCGTCTTGCTCGGGATCACCTACCAAGTAAGAATAACCCTAATGAGATTCTCATCAAATAACTAATCCCAACTATGCATCTAGACTAGATGAATTCGGAATTATCGCTATTTGCGGAAGCTCCAACTTAAAACGGCCATAACTTGGTCATTTTAACTCGGAATTTCGTAAATTTTATATCGATCTCTATCTACTTCGAAAGATCTATCTATTTCTAATATTAATTTCAAGTTTTGAAAACATTAAGGTCACAGAACAGTAGGATTAGGTCTGTTCCATAAATCCTCCAATTCCGAAAATTTGTTTTGCTTTTGATAAGAAATGTCCCTAGTTGATGATTCATGCATGAATGGCATATGAATGAATTCCTAACATGGATATCATGTAATGAACTCTATATATGCATGGTTTTGATGATCTTTGATGATGGACTCTTATGAATTCCTAATTATTAGGAAACTCCTTAGTGATTCCTCATAACAAGTCATTATTACCAATCTTACATCTCCTAATGTTTTTATGATTTTATCTTTAGAATCTACTTATCATCAAATAAAAAAAATGAGTTCCCAACATCCATATTAATCATGACCTTCATTCATGCATAAAAATCCACATTTTTTATTGAGTAAATATGTGTTTGAATGGGCTACTTAGAAAAATCCGAATTTTGAGATTTTCATTTTCTTGCAATTTCCCTATAAGAAAACTTGTTTAATGCATCAAAAATTGAGGCTCCAATATATCTATTATATCAAGACTTCATTTAGCTCATAAAACATGCATCTAAGCTTAGATACTAAGTGTTATATGGGCATCACCCAAATATGAATTTGACTACACATCCATAAACCAATATTTTTCATTCTAACTTTACTTCTTGTTTTTACATTTTCATCATGCCTAACTCATCTAAGCTTATGAAAATCATTCCTTCAATATACCTATTACACATACCCTTCATTTTTCTTGTGAAACATGAGTTTAAAAGTGATTTTGGTGGTTTTTAAAGTAGGGTTTCAATTTCATCCGAATTTCCAACATTTCATATTTGACAAAACCTTTCCTTTTTCAATGTTCTTGCCTTCTATATATGAAGATCCACTATCTAACACACCTTTACATGAACAAGACTACATTTTTATGATCATCAATGCATGAAAATCAAAATAACTCCATGATCATACATGTAATGAAGATGTGAATGTCTAACCATTAGATCTACTAACTATAATGCATGAATCATAAACTTCATGGCATGAACATAAATATTTAGGTCTCTACTTTACATGCATGAACAAGAAGATATCTTAACATAAACTCATCTAAACACTAGATCCATGTCTTGTGATGGCTTGATATTCTTGTTCATGTGTTTTCTTGTCCCTAGCATGAGCTCATTGGGATTAAATGAGAAATACACAAGATATAGCTTTTCCATTACAAGATTAGGAAGAATCAAAGCTTAAATCCACATACCAATGGAGTCTTGAAGGAGAAAAGAGGAGAAAACAAGTTGGAAATGTGAGAGGAAGGGGGAGAGGGGGTTCACGGCACAATGGAGGAGAGAAGAGAGGTTTTTTCTTCTTTAACAAAATTTGAAACAAGTGAAATGAAGAGAGAGAGAGAAAAATGTGTTTATATATGTGTAAATTAGGGTTTGTTAATGAATAAAAATTGTAAAAATAAATCAAATGAGGGGAAAAACAAGGGGGGGCGTCGGCCACATCTCATGTGTGTGTGTGTGTGTTTTGAAAATTTGATATTTTGTAATTTAGTAAATTAAAATGTAATAAATGTGATAATTATTTAAGAGACAAAATTTCTTGGAAAAGAAAATTGAAATGAGTAGTTGTAAGGATGTAAGAATAGAGTATGGGTAGTGTGTAATATAGGTTGTACTTATGAATAGTAGACAAGACATCTATTTTACCAGTTGTAACGAAAACACGGGAAAAGCTATAACTGTAATTTTTATAGCTCGAAAAATTATAAAATTGATATTTTTGGAATCCTTATAAAATTACGGTTCTAGTGAGTATTCCGGAACATTTTTCTGTATCCGTGGTCCGGGGCACGCTTTTCCGTAATTGAGCTCGGGAAGGCCCGGAATTGAAAAATTCCTGAATTTAAAACTTTCAAAGGTCTAAAATATACTTTAGAACAATAATTCAACTTCATTTACTTTATAAAACTTCTTTTATTATGAAACCGAAGGAAAGCCGGATTTAGGGTTCCTAGGCTCCTCTTACTAGACTTAAACTGGACCGGATTAGGGTTTCGTTTCCAATTCCCGGGGTTTCTTAACTATCGAGAATACCGGGGTTTACACCTGGGGTACCTTGATGAAGCTAAGGTCTCAATACTTGATTTATTTCTTTATATGCTTATTCTTTTAAGTTATCATGTTCTTTTCATATTTTCATAGCTTATGATTCATATTCATGCATGAACATAATGGTTTTGTCTCAACAAAATAAATGAAGGAAATGTTTTCTTAAGATAAAAAGTTTTCCTCTAGAAATAAAAATATGGACTTAATGTTTAGAGGAACTTACAAGAGATTTTAACATACAAAAGACTTATGAAGTAAACAAGAGTTTTACAATAACTTCATCTTTTTCTAAGTAGAACCCCTTTTCATTAAAATAAAATAATCCCAAGAAACCAAGGAACTAAAAGATTCTTGTGAGAAAATTGTCATAACTTTTACAAAATTGTTGAAATCTAAGTTTAGAAAACAAAACCACTCCTTAGGAATTTAAAGAAATTTAGAAAAAGAATATTTATCACAAATAACTCAAGGTCTTTCAAAAGTAAAATAAATATTCCAATAAAATCTCAAGTTCAAAATCTTTTGAAACCTTACTTTCCATAAGTTGAGACAACTTCATTTACTTCATACATTGGCTATGAGTCATTACATATATGTATATACCTTTCAAAAAGTTTACAAAATACTTGAAATATTTATCCATTTAAATGAGCTTTGTTTACAAGAAGGGAAACAAGTTTTGCACATTCTTGGCCGCTATCTTTTCGGAACCCAAATGACATAGTTTTATAAAAATAAGCTTATAAATGCGTATATCTTTTCGAGTAGGTAGAAAACGGTATATTATACGTGAAATTCCGAGTTAAAATGAGCAAGTTATGGCCATTTTAAGTTGGAATTTCTCTTTATACGATTTTTACCGCGATTTTAAGAGAAATTTTGAAACTTCAAAAATAGAAGTTTTATGAAAGACTCATTTTGGGTATTTCATCTTGTTTAGGTGACGAGGGACCCGAGATCGACTATCGAAAGGATTATTTCGATTAAACCTACCGATTATGGAGTGAGTTAATTCTTTTCCTAAGTTACATTTCCTTGTTTGTGCTTGTAATTAGTGGAACTAGAAATTTAGGAAAAGACAAACGAACAAATGTATGGAAAATTGTTGAATGAAAACTAAGTACATCGAAAGACGATATGTTAAATAAAAGTGTGATTCTTGTACTGCTATGATGAAATTATGATTGATCACCTTTAACATGAATTCAACTTATATGGTTAAATGTTTAATTGAAATTTATGCATGCATATCATACTTGTGAGTCGCATTTATTTCACTACTATTCTTCGTGTGGGGAAACGAGGAAGTGGTAGTGGTGGCTAGTAGGAGCCAGTAAGTCTACATGAGCCAGTAGGAGCTAGGAAGTCTACTGGGCAAGCAGGAGCCGGTAAATCTGCAAATATTGATGGTCGTATGGGCCTGTAACCACCCAACCCTTGTCATGGAGGGCGTTAAATCCATGCTACACTTGATTTCCGGTTAATCTTATGTATTTGGTTGATCATGTGAATGTTGCATTTCATATGCTTGAATTAAATAACTTGGTTGTCTTATGGAAATGTTATATAGTTAGGAATT
This sequence comes from Combretum micranthum, assembly GCA_024138025.1. Taxonomy (NCBI): domain Eukaryota; kingdom Viridiplantae; phylum Streptophyta; class Magnoliopsida; order Myrtales; family Combretaceae; genus Combretum; species Combretum micranthum. Next base: position 17,537 of record JAMXBD010005002.1, read on the forward strand.
ATCTCACTAAGCTAGATTTGCTTATACCCTTATAGTTTTCTATTACAATATGATTATCTATGGTTGGCCCCGAGGAGCCCAGTGTGCCAGGTATGAGCTTACGCTACTAGGAGTTTTTGGAGGAAGTTTATGTAATTTTAGTTTTGAACATAGACTTCTAGGAAAAATCTCTATAGTAGACGTATGTGGTAGTTATGTTTATTTTGTTATTAGTATAGTTGATTAAAGACTTTAAGGTGGGGGAATGCCCCTAAGATGATGTACGAATTTGTTATTAAATGAAGATACCATATTTATCTATTTAAGTTTATGCTTGCTTTTGCTATCTATTTAAACGTAATACCCCTGTGAGTCTCCTACTATCTTGGAAGCTTATATATGATATCGAAGCTCTTGTATGACTACGGTTTATCATTCATTAGCTTTAATATTATATGCGGTGAACTTCCACGTTTAGGATATCCTCTGGGGCATGTCAGTGACCCTGGCTTGGAGCTGGAAGAGAGGATTGACGCTCAAGGCGGAACCTCTATAATTTGTTTTGCATCTCTTACTCTCTCATCTCTCTTTATTTCGTGCAATTTTAATTTGATTTGTTGCATTCGTTCTTTAGTCAGAAGGTTGATTAGAGAGTAGAGTACTTATAGTTCTTAAGTCAGAGTGTTGGTCAGAAGGTTCCAAGGAGAAAACATTTAAACTTCAACTTAATTTTTCGGGAGCTTAATCATTTTGTTTCAATCTATTGTGTTGTTCTAAAGTGTTCATTAGTTAACTTCATTCTTTCAAGAAAGATCAAAAGCCATTTTAATAGTATAATCAAGTGGTGTGAATTTTGTTAGAATTTTTCAAAAAGTAAAATTTTTATATAACCAATTCACCCCCCTCTTGGTTATCCTTTCGGGACCAACAATTGGTCTCAAAGCAGTTCTCATCTATTTAATTTGAGTGATCTTTTCAAATGGCTGAAAGTAACATTGCAATTAACCGAACTCCATATTTTGATGGAACAAATTATCTATATTGGAAAATGCGCATGTCTACTTACATAAAAGCTAATGACTATGGATCTTGGCAGGTGATTGCTTTTGGAGATATTCAAGTGACTATGACTGATGATGATAGCCTCACTGCTGCTGAACTAAAGATCATAGAAAAGAACAATAAGGCTAAGAATCTCTTACTTACTACAATAGCTCCTTCTGAGTTTTATTTAATTTCTTCTTATGAAACAGCAAAAGATATTTGGGACACTTTATCTAATACTTATGAAGGAACTAACACTATCAAGGAAACGAAATCAATTCTTTGATGCAACAATATGAATTGTTCAAAATAAAGCCTAATGAGAAAATAAAGGAAGTTTTTAATCTTTTACTGCTATAACAAATGAACTAACTTCTCTTAGAAAGAAGATGGATGATCCTGATCTTGTCAGAAAGATACTTAGGACATTGCCAAAGTCATGGGATGCCAAAAAGACGGCAATTGAAGAAGCTCAAGATTTGAACAAGCTGAGCCTTAGCCAATTGAGGGAAAAATTGCTAGCCTATGAGATACATCTTCACACGACAAAGGAAACTGAAGAAAGTCCAAAAGCCATAGCATTCAAAGCAAGAAAAGCTGTCAATGATACATCTGATTCTGATGATGATGACTTTGAAGAAAGCGTCGGCATGTTAGCTAGAAGACTAAACAAGTTCTTTAGAGGTAAGAAATTTAAAATTTTCAATAAAGCTAACAAGTTTGGTTTAGGGAAGAACTTCAAGGAAAAGGAGGAAAATAAGGAAATTGTTTGCTATGAATGCAAACAATCAAGCCATTTTAAATATGAATGCCCGATTCTAAAGAAGAAGATGAAGAAATTCAAAAAGAAAAGTCGCGCAATGATGGCTACATGGAGCGATCTAGACGCATCAGAGAGTGAATCAGAAGGTGAAAGTGAAAATGAAGAAGAAGCCAACTTGTGTCTTATGGCAGCTTCCGAGGTAAGTACTGATTATAAGGAAGAACTAAATGAAACCGATATGTATTCTAAAATGAAAGTTACTTAGAGCACTTAAAAAGGCGGATTCAAAGATATCTAAGTTAGATATTGAGAATAAGGCGTTAAAGAACGAGAAGGATGTCTTGCGCCAAAATAATAAATTGATCATTGATGAGAATGACATATTAAAGAACGATAATGAGAAGTTGTTTGTCAAAACTGATGCTTTAAGAAAAGAAAACGAAGTCTTGAAAAACGAAATCAAAGAACTGAATGGTCGAGTGGAAGATCTGTCACAATCTATCAAGAACACGTTCAACAAATTTAATGAGAGTGATAAGAAGTTAAATATGTTAATCAATAGTCAAAGACCTTCTTGTATATAGTTTAAGATTGGATACGAATCTAGGAGTTCTTCAAATAATGTGAAAAAGGCAACTTTTGTTAAAGCCCAGAGATCTGGAAATGACTAAAACATTGTTCATGTCACGCCCCAAGGGTACCCTAGTAGTAGTAAACAAGTTACATTTGAATACCATCATTAGATTAGCTTCAGAGAATGACAGGTTTTCAAAACAACAGGATCTTTTTAGTTGCTTGATAAGAAATAACAAATATATGAGAGAAATGATTTAGTGAATAAACATTACAAACTATTACAAACCATATAGCTCCTTTGAAAAACACAACTAAATAATCTAATCTAATATTACATAACCATCCAACTAAAATATATCTATAGACTTCTAGCTTCAAAGCTCTTACCAGAGCCATATTCCTGGATGTAACTAACCAGGGTCGTATAGTAAACCAGAAAAGACTGTAGGAGCATGAGCGAAACCACAGCTCAGTAAATAACCAGACATACTATACATCACATAAGTCATTAACAAATCATATGCAATGCAAGCACTCAACCATATGCATAGGTACAAGTTTGGATGATCTAGAATCCAAACAGGAAAAAGATTTACGCCCTCTTTTTAATGGGTTGAAGAACCAAATCTTAATGGCCCACCTGCCCAGGAGAGACTAAGTATACAAGAGCATCAGAAATTTCTCATTTTAAGTTATCACTTTTAATATAATTGATTAATCTAACCATCTCCTGCAACTTCCTTAGAAACTCCCTAAGTATTAATCATTTCAAAGCGATTCTACGGGCGACGTTCTTCGGTGCCTTTTAGTTCCTCATAGGACCGCCAGACCAAAGAGAACCTTGGAAGACTCACACATTAGATCAACTAAGAAAAATAGAAATCCGAAATATTAATACGTAGCAGGCTGTCACAACCATATATGCAATATTGCAATTCGTGTAATGTATGTTCATATTATTTTGTTAAGTCAAAAAGTTTTAATCAATTTCGAGGTGACCATACATTACACACAGTCATCATTATACTACTGCACAACACCAATCATTGCATTATCGCTTGTATAAAGATATTTTAACAATCATACAATCAGATCATATCATACTTTCAACAAACATTCATTTGATTATCTTGCATTACAAATTTGACTATTTACAATCACAACCAGTACAATATGACTGAATTACTCATCTGCTCATACCGACTCAGTCATAGTAATCCGCTGGTAGATCCTCTAATGAGTCAAAGTCACCTATTTAAAACAAAGTATTCATTAATACAATCTAGCTAAATTCCTATATGTGCTTTGTGTCCTAGATTCGATATTTTGGTAATTATTAATACTTAGTGTCGTCGTGTTTCTCTTATTTTATCTCACACAATTGTTTTGTTATTTTTAGAAGTCACATTACTCAAGAAATTAACTTATTTCAATTTCCATTCTTATATATTTTATCTTGTTAAAACAAATATTAGACTAATATTACTTTAATTAACACTAAGTATTTTCTTAATTCTAGAATTTCAAAAGTTATTAAAATTAATTCTAAATAGATTTAAATACTTAGTAGATATATTATATATATATATATAATTTCGGTTTAGGTCAAAAATAGCTTTCGTTGGAAAATTTTAACTGTAAGCCGGCTCAAGGCCGCTGGCCTTTATCTCCAGGTGCCGGTGTAAAATCATTTTGAAGAAAATTTCATATCGAGTGTACCGGCATTGAAGGCTGCCAGCTTTCAACGTACGCCGGCCCTACGCCGCCTGCGTAGATCTCTAGGTAGCCGGCTTACGTTCATGTTTTACGTGAAAATTATTTTACGTAGCCTTGTTTGAGTGTAAGCCGCCTATAAGCCGCCAGCCTATCCATGTAAGGCGCCGGCGTACAGCGTTTACACTGCCGGCCTTGAGGCAGTGTTGCACTGTTCATCATCTTCCTTCTAGGTTCGACTCTTTTTCTTTGATTTTTACACGTTAGAATCATACTTAAACCACTTCTAAGTGTTTATATATCATACATAAGGATATATAACAACTTTCAACACGTTTAAACACATAAATATATAGCTTTCGATTCTTGGAACTTAAAGCTAGGGTTTTGAAGTTTTACCTTGTTGGAGCTTGTTTGATGTAATCCAAAGCTTGTGATTGTGTTTATTAAGTTCCCAAGATGATTATAAGTTAGATACAAAGCTTAGATTTGGACAAAAATAACTCGAGTTACCTCAACTTACCTTTGAGCTCGTTTTTTGAGGGTTTTTGGCTTTGTTTTCCTTTGATCCGTATCCGATTGTTTTGTTCGGTTTGTTTTCTGTTTTTGGTTGGTTTGGATTGTTATTTGGGAGTATTTTCGGACTGGAAGATGTTAAGGAATTATGGAGTTTGTTTGTTCTTCATTAATGCATTTGTTTACATATATATATAAGAGAAAGAGAAGGTGAAGCTGCAGCCGTTTCTCCTTCGTTTTCCTCCGAATTTGTTCTCCAATTTGATGTCTTTTCCTGTTATTTTCATTTCATTAAATGCTTGGAGGACTTGGCATTGTTTGATTGGTGGAGAAGTTGTTTTTGTTGACTAAGGGAGGCATTATTGATCAAGAAAATTCGGCTCCTTCTTCCTCTTTGTATCTCCACCGAAAATCAACCAAGATTCACATATATATATATTAGTTTAATATTCTAATTTAGTTTTTAGTTAATTATACGAGTTATACGGGTATAGATCAGCTAATATTTGGAAGTTTTTGTTCAAAAATAGGTGTATAAATTTATATAAAACACTTAGATTTTCAAATAATACAAATTTAGGTTATATATATACGTAGTTAATTATTCGTATAATTTTATCGCCCGCGATTTGGATTTCTTAAGCTCATTAGGTCAATTTTTGTTTCAAGCTCCGATAGCTTAAGAAAACTCGGTTTAGAAAAATAGCGTGATTCGATTATTTGTTTGGAGTTTAGATTTTGAATTATTTGACAGTTTATATTTTCGTTGTGTATATTTAAAATCTTAACGGTTCATTTTTTATCATCGTTTTCTATTTAAGCGTAAATAATCATTTATAGTATTGACTTAATACAGAAACTAAACTATATTTATATCTTTAGTTTTGATACTAACATAAATTCTTATTAGTAGCTTTTAAATTTAACTAGGATCTCGAAATTAGGGTTTAAGTCTAAATATAAACTCATTACTACTCGTTATTCTAATCTCGAATCATTATCGGATAAAAAAATCATTTAATCTCTATATTCATTTTTCTATTTAAATCTATTTGTATACTAGGTTTCGGGTCTAGAATTTTAGATCATATCTTGAATTAGTTATTCAAGATACAAATCTCGTTTTTGGTATTAACTAGGGTTAAAGAATTTCTTTATTCGGTTCCTAAATCTTTCATTTATCCAAAATCTAAATATTATTATTATTAGACTTCAATCAGAATCTAAATCTATTATCTAGTTTATACAATCTATTATAAATCGGGTACTAATGTGAAAAATTCCCGGGGTTTACATTCTCCCCCCCTTAAAATAAGCTTTGTCCTCAAAGCTTGATGTGTACCTGAGTTTTCAAACAAATGAGGATAGCTTTTCTTGATCTCCTCTTCTAATTCCCAGTAATCTCTTCTGTTGTGATCCCATAATACTTTGACATAGTGGATTTCTTTATTCCTGAGAACTTGCACTTTCCGGTCCAATATCTTAACTGGATGCTTTTCATAAGTCAAATTCTCCTTCAAATCAATTGGTTCTAATTCCACTATCTTATCTGGATCCGGTACATACTTTCTTAGAACCGATACATGGAAAACATTATGTATACCAGACAAATTAGGTGGCAATGCAAGACGATATGCCAGATTCCCAACTCGTTCTAATATCTCAAATGGTCCAATATATCTAGGACTCAACTTGCCTTTTGTTTGTCTACCATGAAGACTTTTGATTGGACTTATCTTTAAGTATACATGTTCTCCTTCATTAAATTCCAATTCCTTCTTTTCAAGTCCGCCCAGCTCTTTTGTCTATCTTGTGCTGCTTTCATTCTTTGCTTTATCACTGAAATCTTTTCATAGTTTGAACCAATTCAGGTCCAACCAATACTTTCTCCAAGTTATCCCAGAACAATGGTGACCGACACTTCCTACCATATAAAGCTTCATAAGGTGGCATTCCTATGCTTGAATGGTAGCTGTTATTGTACGCAAATTCCACTAATGGTAAATGTTGGTCCCAATTTCCTTTGAATTCCATAATACATGCTCTCAACATATCCTCCAATGTCTGAATAGTTCTTTCAGTTTGTCCATCAGTTTGAGGATGATAAGCTGTACTGAAATTCAACCGGGTTCCCAAAGCTTTTTGTAATCCTTGCCAAAATCTGGATACAAACCGTGGATCTCTATCTGATACTATACCAGCAGGTACACCATGCAATCTCACAATCTCCTTCAAATATATTCGTGCCAATTTCTCCAATGGATATGTCATGTTAATTGGCAAGAAATGAGCTGATTTTGTAGTCTATCCACAATAACCCAAACAGCATCATGACCTGCATTTGTTTAGGTAATGAGCACAAAATCCATAGAAATTTGATCCCACTTCCATTCGGTATTGGCAATGGTTTCAACAATCCTCCTGGTTTTTGATGTTCAGCTTTGATCCTTTGACATACATCACATTAGCAACAAATTCTGCAATATCCTTTTCATTCCATTCCACCAATACGCACTTTTCAACTCTTGATATGTCTTTGTTTCTCCTGGGTGTATAGAATATCCAGAATAATGTGCTTCATGCATTAATTCCTTCCTCAAGCTTTCATCATGTGGCACACACAATCTTTTATTCATTCTCAATACTTCTTCTCCATCCACATGAAAATCTTGTACTTTCCTTGGGATATTCCTGTTTAATCTCTTGAATTTCAATATCTTCTTTCTGGGCTTCTTTAATTCTTGAAGCAAAGTAGGTTCCAAAATTAGATTTCCTAACTCAGCTTCCAAACCTTGTATTGAAATTCCAAGTTTAATCTCTCAAATTCCTTGATAAGTTCTTTTTGTTCCGTTAGTATTGAAGCCACTTCTCCATAACTTTTCCGGCTCAATGCATCCGCCACAGCATTCACTTTACCCGGATGGTAATTAATGGTAAGATCATAATCTTTAATTAATTCCAACCATCGCCTTTGTCTCATATTCAACTCTTTTTGTGTAAATATATACTTCAAACTCTTGTGATCCGTATATATTTCACATTTCTGCCCATACAAATAGTGACGCCAAATCTTGAGTGCAAAAACAATAGCAGCTAATTCTAGATCATGAGTGGGGTAATTCATCTCATGTGGTTTCAATTGTCTAGAAGCATATGCTATTACTTTTCCATTTTGCATTAACACACATCCCAATCCATTTCTAGATGCATCACTATAGACAGTATATAAATCCTTGTCATTGGGCAAAACCAAGATTGGTGCTGATATTAACCTTTTCTTCAACTCTTGGAAACTTTGTTCACGTTGATCATTCCACTCGAATTTCTCATTCTTTCGAGTCAATTGAGTCAAAGGTCGTGCAATCTTTGAGAAATCCTTCACAAATTTCCGATAATATCCTGCCAATCCCAAGAAACTCCTAATTTCAGTAACAGTTTCAGGTCTTTTCCATTCCACAATAGCTTTAACTTTTGCAGGATCAACTGATATCCTTCTCCAGAAACAATATGTCCAAGGAATGATATACTGTTAAGCCAAAATTCACACTTAGACAATTTGGCATACAACTTATTGTCTCTCAATATCTGTAACACCTTTCTCAAATTCTCATCATGTTGTTCTTCATTAGACGAATATACAAGTATATCATCTATGAAAACAATCACACAGATATCCAGCAAAGGTCTAAAAATACGATTCATCAGATCCATAAAAACTGCTGGTGCATTGGTTAATCCAAATGGCATGACCAAAAATTCATAATGACCATACCTAGTTCGGAATGCAGTCTTTGGTACATCTTCTGCTTTGATTCGGATTTGATGATATCCTGACTTTAAATCAATTCGGGAAAATACCTTTGCTCCTCTCAGATCAAAAAGATCATCAATCCTGGGTAAAGGATATTTGTTCTTGATAGTTACCTGTTTAATTCCCTATAATCAATACAGAGTCTCATTGATCCATCTTTCTTTTTCACAAAAGCACTGGGCTCCCCAAGGTGAAACACTAGGTCTGATAAATCCTTTATCCAACAATTCTTGTAACTGCACCTTTAATTCTTTCAATTCCACAGGTGCCATTCGATACGGAGCTTTTGATACTGGTTCGGTTCCAGGTATCAAATCAATTGAGAATTCCACTTCTCTGTGTGGGGGTAATCCCGGTAATTCTGGAAATACATCTGAGTATTCACATACTGTTCGAATGGTATGAATATCCAATTCTTGGATTCACCTTCAGTTGCTCCAAGAATACAACCGTTCATCTCCATATCTTCTTCATTTTCCACTTCAATTGCTGTTATCCTACTTTGACTTCCTGAGTATCTCACCTTATATCTTTTCTTTCTCCTTGATTATTGACAAAAGATACTATTTTGAGATGGCAATTAACTTTTGCTTTTACAGCAGTTAACCAAACCATACCCAAAATAATATCATATTTTTGCATCTCTATCAGAATTAAATCAGCAATTGATTCTGATCTCCAATCTTTAGTGGACAACTCTTGATCATTTCCCGTGTCACCACTAAATCTCCAGTTGGCGTAGTAACTCTCAATTCTTTTCATGCTTAATTGGTATCTTATACGCCTTGCTAATCCTATTTATGAAAGAATGCGTTGCTCCCGTGTCAAACAAAGCATACGCAGTCTGATCCCCTACTTGAATGATCCTAAGTATCAATTATTAAGTTCATGTTATTTTCAACTTATAAAGACTTCTATTGCTCATCTACTTGTGATTGTGTCTAATAACTTTAATAAACAAATATATATTACATACCTGCAATGAGTCCATATTCTTCAGGATCAACTTCCTCCCAAATATTTTCTTCATCTCCTTCCTCTATCTCCACATTCTCTACAGGACTTCCATACATGGCAAAAACTCTGGCCGTCGCATGGCTTTGTTGGCATTCCCATTTTTCGATCCTGAGGCTCCAATCACTCCTTTAGATTGTGAAGATCCAGCTACTGCACTTGCTTTCTGTGGACAATTGGGTGATATGTGCCCAACTTTATTGCATATGAAGCAAGTTGCAGTTTTTCTTTTGGACAATCGTTTATCATATGCCCACTTCCCCACAATAATAACATTTGTTCTGTAATTGTGGACAATGCCTTGGGTAATGAGAACCTTTACATTTCCAACAAGTAACATTATTCTTCCCATTACTCCTCCTTTGTTCACATTGAAAGGTTTGAAGAATTTAACCTTCTTAGGCACAGAACTTGCCGTAGAACCATCATACATTCTTTTCCCGAACATAGTTCCCTTCTTCTTATACCTCTCAAGTTCATACTTCCTTGCACGTTCAATGATACGAGCTTTTTCCAACATAGCTGCAAAGTTATCAATCTCAAATTCAGCAAGTCTTCTTTGGAAATGAGGTTCGAGTCCAGCCATGAAAGTCTGTCTCTTAAGCTCATCACTGTCCCGATAAGCATCTGGAGCAAATTGTAACAACCGATTAAACTCATGTTCATATTCATCAATGGTCTTAGCTCCTTGGGTCAAATTCATCAGGTCAGTGCTATACTTTGCTTTTAGGCTGCTTGGAAAATATTCCTTCAAAAATTCCGTCTGAATACTTCCCAAGTAATTGGTTGGACAAACTTCTTTGTTTCGAATTCCACCATATCCTTGCTCTTAACCTTAATAATAAGTTCCATAGGATACTTTCAAAGCTTCAGGTACTTGGAAAACATCAAGGGATCGCTCAATCTGAGCTAGCCAATCTTCAGCTTCCTCTGGCTTTCCCGGTATTCCCTCAAAATATCTGTTGCACTTAATGAATTCCGGCAACAAATTCCTCTGAGGACGTAAAGGTGGTGGTGGTGGCAATTCCTGTTCATATCGAGGGGTCCTTGTACCTCAGCAGCAGACTCATTTGGATTCACTGGTCCATTTTCCTGAAATTGAACCGGTGGAGTATGCCTTTCATTCCTTCTAGGATTTGGTGGAGTCATTGCTGGTGCTCCAACAGGTGGTGCTACATTTGTGGCTTGCATATTTTGCAAAGCTTGCAAAATCAAAACATTTTGTTGTTGAAGACTTTGTAAAACATCCTCAATTCGGTTTTGGGGTGCAGGAGCATCTATTGGTGGATCTCCAGAAATTCTGGCATTTCTACTTTTATTTCTTCCTCTTGGCATTCTATTAACATTAAACATATTACTTAAGTCAGATCATAACTCGTCTTTATCAAAAGTCATCAAGATCATTCATATGTATATATGCAACACATATATATACATAACCAAAATACATCAAAGCTTTTCATGGTTAGTGCATTATGTACATATCCAAAAATTGCACTACCCTAACTTAGCTTCCTATCATAGTCATCAAAAGATACATATATAAGTCATCAAAAGTCTACTAATATCGTCCTGTAATGTCATCATAACAGATAATACACATCATCATATAATACTAAAGTCAACTCAGGGACTGGGATGAAGACGACCCTTGCCCTTCTCCTGAGGGCCTAATCGAGGGTAATCATCCTCTCCCTCAGAACTACTATCATCAATCTCTATCATCACACCCTCGTCTCCTGGAGGTGCTAGAGTCAGGGCTGTGTCCATCACCCTAATGCCTCTGGGTGCTGGCCTCCTCTCACCCTCAGCTCTAGATGGAATCACTCTCAATCCATCCTCCTGCTGATCCAATCCATCTGGCATAATTATAATCTGAGACATACTTCTCTGCCTCAATCCTTCTTTTCTTACCTCTCTCTCATCCAACAGCTCTGTGGTGATACTCCTCATGTGGACAGTAGTCTGAACTGTCTCCTGTACTACTCGATCCTGTACAGCAAGGACGCTGGAACTCACCTGCTATCTCAGGGATAATAGGCGGTTTCCTCATCAACATGCGTCTAGAGTGACTGCACTGCTGAGTCGTGCAAGCATCAAATCATCATCATAGGCCGCATCACCTCTGACCCGGGCATGATCCTGCCTCACATCATGAGCATAGACTGCTCCTCTGCCAATATCTACCCAGACTCTAAAATCTGGGAGCTCTGGTCTCTCTGATCTGGATGAGACTATAAATGCTATGTTATCAATCTCCAGACCACCTCCTTTCTGCACTATCAGCCTCTCAAATCTGTAGAGCGTCTCTATAGCTGATCCGTTATCTGGAAAAGCCCGCTCCATCAAGAATAACCAGCCTTTAAACAAAGGCAATAATCCTCGCTTCCAGGTGCTGAGGATCTCATCCAAAGTCTTAGTAATCCCCTCATACAAGTCCTCTACCAGAACTCGTAGTCTGCGCCTGTAGTCTGTCAAAGTCTCCTCCTCCTGCATACTAAAGATCTCCCATCTAATGTGACACGTAGCAGGATTAGTCTGCACACACAATAAAATTTGCATGATTAATAATAATCACACATACTTTATTCCTAGTTGTGCAGTATAATTCTACCCATGACTACCCAACTACTACTAATGATGCTAACTAAATCTAATTTACCATTCACTAAATGCAATTCTTTCACATATTTATCTTTCTTATTCTAGCAACCATGCTCTGATACCAACTTAATTCTGTCACGCCCCGAGGGTACCCTAGTAGTAAAACAAGTTACACTTGAATACATCACTAGATTACCTTCAGAGAATGACAGGTTTTCAAAACAACAGGATCTTTTAAGTTGCTTGATAAGAAATAACAAATATATGAGAGAAATGATTAGTGAATAAATTACAAACTATTACAAACCATATAGCTCTTTGAACACAACTAAATAATCTAATATAGTACATAACCATCAAACTAAAATAGATCTGTAGACTTCTAGCTTCAAAGCTCTTACCGGAGCCATATTCCTGGATGTAACTAACCAGGGTCGTAAAGTGAACCTGAAAAGACTGTAGGAGTATGAGCGAAACCACAGCTCAGTGAATAACCAGACATACCATACATCACACAAGTCATTAACAAATCATATGCAATGCAAGCACTCAACCATATGCACAGATACAAGTTTGGATGATCTAGAATCCAAACAGGAAAAAGATTTACGCCCTCTTTTTAATGGGTTGAAGAACCAAATCTTAATGACCCATGCCCACCTGCCCAGGAGAGACTAAGTACACAGGAGCATCAGAATTTCTCATTTTAAGTTATCACTTTAATATAGTTGATTAATCTGACCATCTCCTGCAACTTCCTTAGAAACTCCCTAAGTATTAATCATTTCAAAGCGATTCTACGGGCGACGTTCTTCGGTGCCTTTTAGTTCCTCATAGGACCGCCAGACCAAAGAGACCTTGGAAGACTCACACATTAGATCAACCAAGCAAAAAAAGATCCGAAATATTAATACGTAGCAGGCTGTCACAACCATATATGCAATAATGCAATTCGTGCAATGCATGTTCCTATTATTTTGTTAAGTCAAAAAGTTTAATCAATTTCGAGGTGACCATACATTACACACAATCATCATTATACTATGCACAACACAATCATTGCATTATCGCTTATAAAGATATTTTAAAATCATACAATCAGATCATATCATACTTTCAACAAACATTCATTTGATTATCTTGCATTACATATTTGACTATTTACAATCACAACCAGTACAATATGACTGAATTACTCACCTGCTCATACCGACTCAGTCGTAGTAATCCGCTGGTAGATCTCTAATGATCAAATTCACCTATTTAAAACAAAGTATTCATTAATACAACTAACTAAATTCCTATATCTGCTTTGTGTCCTAGACTCGATATTAATATTATATTGTCGTCGTGTTTTCTTATTTTATCTCGCACAATTGTTTTGTTATTTTTAGAAGTCACATTACTCAAGAAATTAACTTATTTCAATTTCCATTCTTATATATTTTATCTTGTTAAAACAAATATTAGACTAATATAACTTTAATTAACACTAATATTTTCTTAATTCTAGGGTTTCAAAAGTTAATAGATTAATTCTAAATAGACTTAAATACTTGTATTATAGTCACTTATCTAATACATATTTGTATACATAATATAATATATATATATATATTTTAGTAATATATATATATATATAAATTTCGGTTTAGGTCAGAAAATAGCTTTCGTTGGAAAATTTACTGTAAGCCGGCTCAAGGCCGCCGGCCTTCATCTCCAGGTGCCGTGTAAAATCATTTTGAAGAAAATTTCATATCGAGTGCACCGGCGTTGAAGGCTGTCAGCTTTCAACATACGCCTGCCCTACGCCGCGGCGTGATCTCCAGGTAAGCCGGCTTACGTTCATGTTTTATGAGAAAATTATTTTTACGTAGCCTCTGTTTGAGTGTAAGCCGCCGCCTATCCATTAAGCCGCCGCGTACAGCGTTTACACTGCCGGCCTTGAGGCAGTGTTGCACTGTTCATCATCTTCCTCATCGTTCGATTCTTTTTCTTTGATTTTTACACGTTAGAAATACTTAAACTACTTCTAAGTGTTTATATATCATATATAAGATATATAACAACTTCAACACGTATAAACACATAATATAGTATCTTTCGATTCTTGATGAACTAAAGCTAGGGTTTTTGAGTTGGAGCTTGTTTGATGCCAATCCAAAGC
>JAMXBD010005003.1:0-31692 GCA_024138025.1 Combretum micranthum
TAGCCATTCCCAAAAGCTTTTATATTAAGTGTAAGGCGTACTTTCACAACTTCAGAGGACCATATGTGGAAATATGAAGTTTAAGAAGATATGAATAACACATTTAAGATAAGGGATTCATAATAATCATTTATTCGTATCAATGATTTTTCAAACTTAGGGACAATTCCTTTGTTTACTAATCTATTACCTGAGCATTTATACATCATACTAAAATACTACATTTTATCTAATTTCTATTACTCAAAAAGAATATACCTGTCCGCATGGTCCACGTGGCCTTAACCATAAGAAGGAAACTGCAAAAGATATCTATCGGGGTATAAGCTAATAGGCTTAGTGAGAACTATTTCCATAAATAACTTCTTGTAACAAGATTCAATCAAGTTGATTTAACCAAACAAATGTAATGCACAAGCACGTGGGCAAACAAGCATATAGTTTTCCGGGAACTATATGTTGAATGGATTTACGGCCTCCATTCGGGTTTGGTGATACATAACCTCAATTCAAGTAGTTTTAAATAAAAAGTTTTCTTGCTCACGAGCACACATCGTCAAGCATTCCGAATCTACTTGATTGACCTTGCTTTCGGATCTACCGCCAAGCATGTTCCATTTAAGCCGCCAAGCAATCGCTTTCGGATCTCCCGCCAAGTGTTGCTTTCGATATGAGCTTACTATCCTTCTTACCCAAGGATAATAACCCAACAATGCAATGTGACCCACTTCGTGGTATGCATGAGTTCATTAATTTATAGAGTCATAACATAATTATTTTCAACTTATGGCGATCAAGGAATTTCACACAAATCAATATTAAACTAAAACAATCACTTAGAACAATTCTGGCTTCGATATTCTTAGAATTTTTTCAATGAATTATTTTACATACATATCGGTTTATCTTTTCTAACTCTAGTGCAACTAATTTACAGGCACAAGAGTATAGCATTTAATGGAAATAAACTCACGATGCCATTGTCGTCTATTCCTCCAAGCGGATGAGTCGTTCACGCACTCCACTTAATCGTAATAGTTCTCGGGTAAAGAAATCCTTCCTCGGGTCACCTAACCAAAGAAAATACCCACAATGAGTTTTTCTTGATGATTTTCTTGAATTTTGACAAAACAATGTCAAAGAACGTTAAAGTTCGTATGAAGGAATGTTCCAACTTAAAATGGCCATCACTTGGTCATTTTAACTCGGAATCGCGCATATAATATACCAATTTCTACCTACTCGAAAAGATCTACGCATTTCCAAAATTATATTCAACAAACAAGGCCATATGGGCTCTGAAAAAGTAGCGACAAAATTCACCATGGATTTTCCAAGTAAAAACAACTTTGGTTCAAGAAATCAAAATTTGTTTATAAATACTTAATTATCTATATAGTTGAAAAATTCTCTTTTTATAACTATATAACTCATATTTAAGCATGCTCAAGTGTCTTGTTGTCCAATTTATTTTTCTTAGGTAAAACAATGTCGGTTTGAAGCTTTTCGGAAATTGTTTTTGTAAATTTCTTTGAAATGAATACCTTGCTTTCTTGGTCTTCTAAAAACGTTTTATGTTGGTTTTATTTATCTCTTTCCAAGTAACTTTTGAAAATAAAATTTTCTACTTTCTAAGTTATTCTAATACTATTTTGAAGTCTTTTAGGAAATATGCTTTTTCTTCATATTTATTTTTCTTGTGCAAATTCCTTTGTTCGTTTGTTTTGCAAAAATCTTTACTTGAAATTTCTCATTCTTTTCTTATATCTTATGTTTTTCATAAAATCATCCATGCATGAAAATTTGTTTTTCTTTTATAAAAACAATGTGGAATAATTATCCTTTTTGTTTTTAGCAGGTGTAATCTACACTTTTCTGTTTTTTTTTAATAGATTCCAATCAACAAGTAGTTTAGCACAAATACAAAGATCTGTTATACAGTTTGCTATCTAATTGGTTACCAAACAAGTGTTTGTAACTATCTTGTAACCATCTTCCTATTAACTGTATGTATTTATGATAATATCCTTTTTGCTAAACTATGATCTAATCTATTTGGGACCATAGTCCCTCATCCAACATGGCTTCCTTTTATTTCTATTTTCGACACCCCATTATTGCCCCCTTTAAAAATAAAAATAAAAAAAATGAAAAAATTCAAATAATCATAAAAGTCATAAAAAAGGATAGAAAATACAATAAAAATTGAAAATTATCAAAAAATACAAAAAGATTAGCTAAATTAAAAATCAACAAAAAAATTACCAAATTAAAAAATACTATAAAAATAAAAAAAAAAGAAAAGAAACTTATAAAAAACCCCATCTTTTAGTAAATAAGCCCTTTAGAAATTAAAATAAAAAAAATTAAAAAATGAAAAAAATATAAAAAATATTTCATATTAGTGCACTGAGCTATTTTGAAAATTAATTTGGATCTTGGACCTCTATCAAATTTGGCCTATTTTTATTGAAAATGCGTTTACCTTGGTTTAAATGATTTAAATGAATTTTAGGTGAGAAAATGAATAAAAAGCCAAGCATAGCTTAGTTGGTTAAGGCTGAGGAGTGCAAGGGAGGGGACCGGAGTTTGATCCATGCAAACAATACAATGGAATTTTTTTGGGAACGTGCATTACCACTCATGCGTACCCTTTCAATTTCCATCTGTTATGTCATTAAAAATGTGAATTATTCCAGAATTTAAATTGTTTAAATGTGTATTTAAGATCAATAATGAAATGATTCGTAACTCCCTCAACCCTCCAAGTTCCGTAACCTCCGATCTTTTCACTTGCTTGTAACGGCCATTAATGGCCGTGCACCCCTCCATCTTCCTCCATGCTCCAATAAAATAACAACCAACTCCTCCTCTTCAACACAAAGAGATCGAAACATAGAAAATAGATTAAAAAAAAAAAGATCTCTCTCGCAACTCTCTTTCTCTAATCTCTCTTGTTCTCTCTCTCTGTCAACGCTTCTATCTCCATCATACACCAAACCCAGATCGTGACCACCGCTTCAACCACCACCACCATTGCACGTCTCAGCCTCCAACGAAGCCGACCAGATCATTTGACAAGGTTCCAAATTTTTTTTATTAGTTATTATTATTATCGTCGTCGTCATCGTTATTGTTATTGTTGTTGTCATCTTCGTCGTCGTTGTCGTTGTCGCTGTCGTTGTTGTTGTTGCTATTGTTACTGATGTCGTTGTTATTGTTTTTCTATAAGATATATTAATGTAATGCATAAAAAAACTAGAAAATAATAAGAAATAAAAAAGAAAAAATGAACAAAAAAAATAATAAAAAAATATGTATGTATAGATAGTTGAGATGCATGCTCCAATTTTATTAGTATTAATATGTAATATCATATTTAGGTAAAAAAAAAAAAGTTTTAGTATATAAATGCAATTAGTAAATAAATTGATTCTAAAGACCAAAAAAATATGTGTGTGTGTGTGAGTATGATTATATCTGTGTGACATATTCCTATGATGTAAATAAATAAAATTTTAGAGTATAATTTTCAATAAAAAAAAACAAATTATAAAAAAAATAGGTTTGTTAGTTTTATTTATTATTAATAATATTATTATTATCATTTGTTATTAGTATTGTTATTGTCATATCATGTATTATAATTATAAATCGCGATTGTTTAGTTGAAGGATTAGTTGTTAGAATTCGCGAAATTTTGGTATAATATCTTGAGCATGTTTTAGTTACCCTATAAATTTTTTTATTTATATAAAAACAGGAAAAAAAAATGAGAAAAATTCACAACAAAAATTTATATATATATTTAGCATAATATTATAAGAAAGAAAAAAATGTTTTCCTAGCCTTTATATAATTATATCATCTAGTTATTTTCTAAATTAACAAAAACAATAAAAGGTTTTTTCCAAAATTAGTATCTTTTAGGAATTTTCAAAAACAAAAACACAAAAATTATATCTCTTTAGGAATTTCAAAAATAAAAATTGACTAAATACTTAAACTTGGCGGGTTTTCAAAATTAAAAAATACAAACAAATTAAAAATTTTATAAATCAAAACGAACTACAATGACTTGATTCTAGCTAGCGGATACGTAGGCACCTGCGGGCAGTCACAAAAATAAAAAACTTTTAGGATCCTTTTTTTAAAACAAAAAAAAAACAATATATATATGCAAACAAATAAATTCCTTTTTATAAACAAACAAAAAAATTGAAAAATTAAAAAATCCAAACTTATCTCTTTGGCCCATATAATTCTAGATTTCTAAAGCTCATTTAAAGCCTAGATAACCGTTTAGGTTTTAAAATAGCAGCCCCCGAACTCATCAATTTCTGGTTTTTCACGCATACCAGTGGCCAAGCTAAAAACCAAACCATTTGGTTTCTAGTTCATCTTTTTCCAGTTTTAGTCGGTGGCGACTCAATCAAAATATTTTTCAAAAAATCAGGCTTTTTACGAAACCTTACTGGTTCCTTGTCGAGTGGTCTGTATCAAATGGGTCGGGTTTGATATGGATCGGGACCTTTAGGAGAAAAGGAGCAAAATTCGGGCTCGATAGTTTGGCGACTCCACTGGGGACATCAAATTCAGTGGGCTCGTCTAGGCTTAATGGGCTTATGAAATTTTGGAAGCATGGGCCTTTGTACATATCACTGTAAATATTTGCCTTCAAGTCTTTTGTTTTGCAGAGTCGATATATAAAATAGCTAATGGATCTTGAGGTATGTTTTTTTTATAAAATATTTTGCAATGTATGTGTGTTGTGTATATATTTTGTGGTGTATATATTGTGATTTTTTTTTAATTTGTATGTATTTAGAACGGGCCGGACCTGGGCCCATTAGAAACTAAGTCGGAGGGCCATTGTATAGCCTATGGGTTAATGTGATTTTATCACTGCCCGATGGTGATTAGGCTCCTCCAGCCCCGTTTTGACATAATTAATGACTTGTTCCTACTAAGGGCAGTGAGATTATAGAACGGGGTGCCCCTAGAACCTACCATAATTTCTGATTGTTGTAAATATTTTGTATGCTTATGTGTGTTGTTGTTTCCATAATATCCTTCACAAAAAAAAAATAATATTATTAAAATCAATTCTTTTAAACTAATAAATAAATTGTAATTTTTAAATAGTTTTAAATTTGTTGAATTTAGAAAATAATAAAATGAATAGGATAAAACAATAAAACTATGTTTGCCTATACTTTTTTTTTTTTGTAAATATTTCTCAATAAAACTTGCAAATAAATCTCTTAAGATAAAATTTTATGTAAAAATAAACAAATAATTTATATTTTATAAATAATAGAAAACATGACAAATTAAAATAAAAAAAAGCATAAAAAAAGGATGAAAAGTCAGAATTTATCCATGGGGCATTTTTGTAAATATTTTTTCATTAAGTATGTCAATAAACCCCTTAAAATAAATCATGTGGTTAAAAAAAAAAACTTGCTTATGTTTCTTACAAAAAAAAAATAAAAATAATAATAAATACCAAAAAAAGTCTTAAGCCTATATGTTAAATAGAATTCAATACTTTTTTAAGACCACCTTGTAAATATCCACCTATTTAGTTTTTATGCCACATAAGCTAACCAGTCCATATTTACATACTTATCTATTCATAAAAAAATAAACTTCACAAAAAAAAAAAAAAAAAGAAAAAAGAGGCTCATGTCTAAAGTTTTTTAAATAGAATTCAGTACCCCTTTTTAGGACTAATAACCTTGTAAATACATACCTATATAGAATTTTGGTAGAAATCATGACCTTTGTAGATAAAACCTGTTTAGACAATCTAGTTAAAATCCACTACTTTATATATAAAGTTTATCACACCTTTGTAGTTACTCTTAAAAAAGAAAAAACCCAACATATGCTACTGGAATCAGGTCATCGTAGTTCGTTTTGATTTTATAAAATTTTTAATTTGTTTGTATTTTTTAATTTTGAAAACCCGCCAAGTTTAAGTATTTAGTCAATTTTTATTTTGGGAATTCCTAAAGAGATATAATTTTTGTGTTTTTGTTTTTGAAAATTCCTAAAAGATACTAATTTTGGAAAAAACCTGTTTATTGTTTTTGTTAATTTAGAAAATAACTAGATGATATAATTATAAAGGCTAGGAAAACATTTTTTTTTTCTTTCTTATAATATTATGCTAAATATATATATATATAGAAATTTTTTTTGTGAATTTTTCTCATTTTTTTTCTGTTTTTATATAAATAAAAAAATTTATAAGGTAACTAAAACATACTCAAGATATTACACCAAACATTTCGCGAATTCTAACAACTAATCCTTCAACTAAACAATCGCGATTTATAATTATAATACATGATATGACAATAACAATACTAATAACAAATGATAATAATAATATTATTAATAATAAATAAAACTAACAAACCTATTTTTTTATAATTTTTTTATTGAAAATTATACTCTAAAATTTTATTTATTTACATCATCATTAGAATATGTCACACAGATATAATCATACTCACACACACACACATATATTTTTGGTCTTTAGAATCCAATTGATTTACTAATTGCATTTATATACTAAAACTTTTTTTTTTTTTTACCTAAATATGATATTACATATTAATACTAATAAAATTGGAGCATGCATCTCAACTATCTATACATACATATATTTTTTTATTATTTTTTTTGTTCATTTTTTCTTTTTTATTTCTCATTATTTTCTAGTTTTTTTATGCATTACATTAATATATCTTATAGAAAAACAATAACAACGACATCAGCAACAATAGCAACAACAACGACGATGGCGACAACGACGACGAAGATGACAACAACAATAACAATAACGATGACGACGACGATGACAACAATGATAATAATAATAACTAATAAAAAAAATTTGGAACCTTGTCAAATGATCTGATCGGCTTCGTTGGAGGCTGAGACGTGCAATGGTAGTGGTTGAAGCGGCTGGTTACGATCTGGGTTTGGTGTATGATGGAGATAGAGGCGTTGAGAGAGAGAGAGAACAAGAGAGATTAGAGAAAGAGAGTTGCGAGAGAGATCTTTTTTTTTTTTTAATCTACTTTCTATGTTTTGATCTCTATGTGTTGAAGAGGAGGAGTTGGTTGTCATTTTATAGGAGCATGGAGGAAGATGGAGGGGTGCACGGCCATTAATGGCCGTTACAAACAAGTGAAAAGATCGGAGGTTATGGAACTTGAAGGGTTGGGGGAGTTACGAATCCTTTCATTATTGATCTTAAATACACATTTAAACGATTTAAATTCTGGAATAATTCACATTTTTAATGACATAACAGATGGAAATTGAAAGGGTACGTATGAGTGGTAATGCACGCTCCCAAAAAAAATTCCATTGTATTGCTTGCATGGATCAAACTCCGGTCCCCTCCCTTGCACTCCTCAGTCTTAACCAACTAAGCTATGCTTGGCTTTTTATTCATTTTCTCACCTGAAATTCATTTAAATCATTTAAACCAGGCTAAACGCATTTTCAATAAAAATAAGCCAAATTTGATACAGGTCCAAGATCCAAATTAATTTTCAAAATAGCTCAGTGCACTAATATGAAATATTTTTTATATTTTTTTAATTTTTTTATTTTAATTCTAAAGGGCTTATTTACTAAAAGATGGGGTTTTTTATAAGTTTCTTTTCTTTTTTTTTTTAAATTTTTATAGTATTTTTTAATTTGATAATTTTTTTTGTTGATTTTTAATTTAGCTAATCTTTTTGTATTTTTTGATAATTTTCAATTTTTATTATATTTTCTATCCTTTTTTATGACTTTTATGATTATTTGAATTTTTTCATTTTTTTGTATTTTTATTTTTAAAAGGGGGCAAAAATGGGGTGTCAACAGCTGCCCCTCTTTATGGTGAGTTTGAACAAACTCCACTATAAAGACAAAAAAGACACCATTTTTGCCCAAGACCTAAACCTGGCGGATTAAACCACAAAACTTTACCCTAACAAGCAAGGGTTTTGGGAATGGCCAACTTTGATCGCCAAAGTTTTTTTTTTTTTTTAATGGTTACCTTGATAAACAAGAGTTTTGGGTCACCTTGATAAACAGGGGTTTTGGGTCACCTTGATAAACGAGGATTTTGAGGTCACTTTGATAAACAAGGGTTTTGAGTCACCTTGATAAACAAGAGTTTTAGGTCACCTTGATCAAGGATTTTAATGTCACATTGATAAACAAGGGTTTTTGGATCACCTTGATAAATAAGGGTTTTGGTCACCTTGATAAACAAGGGTTTTTGGTCACCTTATAGAACAAGGGTTTTGGGGTCACCTTGATAAACAAGGTTTTTGTTCACCTTGATAACAAGGATTTTGGGTCACCTTGGTAAACAAGGGTTTTTTGTCACCTTGATAAACAGGATTTTGGGATCACCTTAATAAACAAGGATTTGGGAGACTTTGTGTAAACCCCCAAAAATTTTCATAATTCATAGAAAATAATTCTAAAAGTTTAGAATTTAAATCCCAAAAATCGACTCAAGTTAAAACCAAATTCTAAATCAAGACAAGCGCCAGAAACGAAACCCTAAAAATCGAACCAAGTTAAAACTTAATTCCAAATAAAGATCAAAAACGAGTTTTCTCAATCTTGAGAAAACGAGAACCCTTGAAACAAAATATAAAGTCCAACTACCGATTTAATCAACGTTCGTACATCAATTAAATCATCTAACCGTTTCCTAACACGCAAATCAAGACAATATATCCAAATAACGATCAACAGCAAAATCTTAAAACCTTCGATAAAATTTAGAAATCACAAATTTCAAATTCTCACCAAAAGTCAAACTGAGTCAACTCATAACCCTAGACTCGGTTAAACGATTCCGAGAACTAAAAACTATTAAATAATCACAAATAAAATAAAACATAAATTTCGAGCTAAAATTTTTAAAACAATCAAAACTCGAAAATTATACGATCTTACGAATATCTCGACAAAATCGGAAATCAAAACGGAACCCTAAAAGTCAACAAGCCTATAACGAACCCTAGTGTTTAAGATCCGGCAATCCCGCATTTTCAAACCCTAGAAAACGAAATTAAGTTAATGGCCTAGAATAGTTCGTGATAATATAGGGTAGCATAAAAATATCAGATTCGTGAATTTCGAGTGTCCTTCGGACTCAAACGGGATCGGTTCTCGAAAAGCGTGTCCCGGAGCTCGGAATATTAAAAATATTCCGTTTATACCAATAGACTCGTAAAAATACAAGGATTCCAAAAATATCAGTTTTAGAATTTTTCGGTAGCTAAAAATTACAGATATCGCATTATTACGCGTATTTTTATTACTACCGGTACTTTAATTGTCTAGTCTACTATTCATAGTACTTTTCTACTATTCATTACTATTCACCTATCTCTACTTTTTCTTACACCTATTTCTTACACCTACATATCTATTTTCTTACTTTTTTCATTTCCAATACACTTTAATCACATCAAACTTTACACATTACTTCTTTATTACACAAACAAATAAAATAAAATCAAATTTCCCCCTCTCCCATAAAGCAAAACCGGCGCCTCCCCCCTCTCATCCATCTAATTTATTTTTCTTTTTCAATTATTTTATTACATCCAAAATTCACTCCAAAAATTCTATAAATACCCCCTTCCTCTTTCATTCTTTCACACAATTCATTTCACTACCAAAACTCTCTCAAAATCTCTCCACAAATTCTCTCTTCAAGAATTCTCTCTACCAAAACTCTTCAAACCAATTTCTCACAAAAACCATTCCTTATACATAAACTATCTATTACATACTACTACTCACATAATACCCATTTCATCTACCATCTTCATACCTCTTATATACTTTAGGTAATATTTCTTCCATCTATTATTCATCCATGTCATGTAACTTAACATGACTATGGTGTTGTTTTGAAACTCATATGAGTAGTAAAAGCAACAACATGTTCATGTTTTGTTCTTGTACATAAGCTTCCTATTTTATTATGTTGTTATTATTATTGTTATTATTATTATATAATATTATGTATACTATGTATATATATTTATTTAGAGCATATAAGCTCATTTGGTTATTTATTTACATTCAAGTTATGCAATTTATTTATTTTATTAAGACTAGTCTTTCTAGTCTTAGACTTGTCCATATCAAGTCAAAACAATCTTTTATTTATTTTCTTTAATCTTTCGGGACTAGTCCATTCTTAGTCCCGGGATGCCTTGATAAAGCTAAGGCTCCAATACTTGATCGGGATTCCTTGATGAAGCTAAGGTTCCCAATGCTTGATATTTTATTTTCTTACTTATTATTTGTTTTCTAGTATGTTCTTATTATATGCTCATGATACTTGCATTTACATAATGCTAATGTCTCAACTAATCTAAAAATAGAATTTTACTTTACTCAAAGCTACGTTTTCAATTATACGATTTATCACAAAATCATGAAGTTAGTATCAACAACATAGAAATGGAGTTTTCTCAACGTTTTCATAAATAACAAAGATAGATTTCCAAGAATCATAAGAAATAAATATTTTCTTTGTATATTATGTTAACCTAAGCTTTTAGTAATATAATATTAAAAGTTTTACAAAAAGCTCAAGATTTAAACTCTTTTAAACTTCGAAATAAAACTAAGAAAACAAACTAATTTTCAAAGTTAAGATAAATTCATAAGGTGATGAACCCACTTAGGAAAATAACGATTTTCAAATTTCTAAAAAGAAGGAACTCATTTTCAAAAGGATATAAATAGATTAAACAATAATGGTTTTATCAATAAAAGATGATTCTTTTCAAAAGAAATGAAAGAACAAGTTTTGGAAAGTAAAAGCTTATATTTTAGAAAGGCAAGGCTCATTTTCTAAGACCATCTTAAATAAACAAATTATGAAAAGGATTTCGACAACTTAATGTACTTTTGATAAATTAATCTTTTATCACTAGAAATGAAATATATGAAAGACTAGGGTTAAAGGAGAAATTTGCTTGTTTTGGAAAAAGGAATGAAGAAAATGAAATAAGATTATACTCATTTATAACAACCTAAGAAAAATATAAAGTTTCTTTAAATACTTGAAAGGAAGTTTTCAAAGCTAAAGTTTAAATGAATTGTTTTATGAAATAAATTGTTGAGACACTACCATTAGGATTTTTGCATATAAAGTGAGCATGCCTATATATTCAAAGTATTTATCAAATATATAGTTATATTGTTACAAAAGGATTTTCTTTAAAATGGAGTCGAGCTAGAAAATGGATTTTTGCAAAAGTTTAGAAAATTCGTTTTAAATCTGTACCTGACGTTTTCGGAACCCAAATGACCTTTTATGACCAAGATAAGTTTAGAAATGGATAGAACTTTTCGAATAGGTAGAAAACGGTATATCATATGCGAAATTCCGAGTTAAAATGAGCAAGTTATGGCCATTTTAAGTTGGAATTTCTTCTTATACGATTTTACCACGATTTTAAGTAAAGTTTAGAATCTCCAAGAATAGAAATTCATGGAAGACTTATCCCGGGTATTTCTTTTGTCTAGGTGACGAAGGATACGAGAATACCCTACCCAGGATTACTACGACTAAGAAGATAGCGAAATGGACGAGTGAGTTATTCCTTCTAATTTCGTTACCTTGCTTGTGCTTGTAATGTAGTAGCATTAGCATACTAAGAAAAGATAAAAACGAATATATTTGGGGATTTCGGGATATGTGTATGATTCTATGTTTATGCGTGAATTGAGAATTAAGAATATCGCAACTTCGATCTGCTTGTTTAAATAATTTTGTTTACTTACTTGTATGATTGTTTATTGTTGCTAAATTGATTGATCGCCCCTAATAAACCTTAATAAGGTTTGACCTAAGAACAATAAAACGTTCACGCATAGCATCCATCGAGTCACATCTATTTCGGAAGGCTGCTACTCCTACGCGTGGTTGGATTGGCTGTGATCGTGCGGTGCCACGGGCCATGTTCCTTCCTGGAGAATCCAAATCGCTCGGGAAAGCGACTCTAGGTTCGGAGCCGAGCCAACCGAACGCTGTGGGTGAGGACCTGGGGACTAGCAGTAGAAGGTCGAGGACCTTCAACCCCGATTCCCTAACCTTTGATACGGAGGGGTAAATCCGTTCTATATATGGTTTCCGGATGACTATATATATTCGCGTAATCATGTGATTGTTGCATTGTATGCATAGCATATGTGTGATTAAATAAATAAACTTGTTTGAAAATATGGTGCGAATGAAAAGGAATATCTCACTAAGCTAGTTGTAGCTTATACCCCTATAGATTTTGTTGAAACAGGTGTATTCGTGGATTAAGTTTGAGGATCATGACATTAAGGAAGTCATGGACGGATAATTAAGGATATGGAATCATACGATGAAGAAATTTTGTAAGGTTCTTTATATTGCTAACCTATATGATTAGGGACGTACATTTATTTGAAGCTAATAGAAGAATATGCCTTAAG
The DNA here is from genome assembly GCA_024138025.1 of Combretum micranthum. Taxonomy (NCBI): domain Eukaryota; kingdom Viridiplantae; phylum Streptophyta; class Magnoliopsida; order Myrtales; family Combretaceae; genus Combretum; species Combretum micranthum. Next base: position 12,526 of record JAMXBD010005003.1, read on the forward strand.
AATTGAATTGTGATATGCTTATGTTTTACATTAAGTATTCTCTTTGCCTTGTTACTTATTTATTATCAATGTAAATTGCGCTACTCCGATGCGTCCCCTTGGTTGTGATGTACGCCTTGTACATAATATGGAAGCCTTTGCATGACTAAGGTAGTCATTCCTAGGCTTTAGTATTGTGTACGGCGGACTGCCACGTTTAGGTACCCCTTGGGGCTGACACTTTGCGCCCTGAAGGGAGAAGAAAACTTTTTAAAATACTGAAGTTCCTAAAACTAAGAAATACCAAGGTTCGAATGCGATGGGAATACTGAAACTCCAACAACTCAGGATAACTAGTGTAAGCCCCAGACAATTTCAATAAATAATTTAAGATGAACTTTGAAAATAAACCCTAAAAATCACTCCAAATTAAACCGAATTTCAACTAGTCCAAAACACGAACGAATTCAGAAACTTCTTAATCTTGAGAAAATGAAAATCTTTAAAAATAAAATAAGAACACAGTGGTCTTCAAATTCAAAACCACGACATACGAAAAATTCCATATTTAACTCCGACTTATAAAATTGGGTAATATAAAACCTAAAAACAAACTATTAAAAAGTAAATAATGATTGACCTTCGGAAATAAAACTCAATACAGGAATTCCGAGAACATTAAGAGATATTAAATACTTATAAAAATAAAATTTAAAAATAAATTTCTCAAATTAAATATGTTGTATAAACATAAATATCAGTTTCCAAATTGGCAAAGGTCTAAACCGGAAAAATCACCCGGAAACCCTAATCGGAATGCAATAGCCTAAGCCCGGCAACCTAGTGCCCCTAACCTTAGAGGCCGAGGCGTAGCTAAATATGTAGAATAGCTCATAGTAATATGAGTTTGTTTAAAAATATCAGATTGGTAAATTTTTTACCTATTTCGAACCCGTTCGGACATAGACTTCGAAAAACGTGTCTCGGGACTCGAGATATAAAAAATATACCAATAGTATCGTTAGACTCGTAATTTCATAAGATTTCTAAATATATCAGTTATATAATTTTTCGGGTTATAAAAGTTACAGTTATAACCTTTTATCGTATTTCCATTATTACCGGTAATTGAGTCGTCTTTTGCACTATTCATTTTTATTTCATTACAAAATTTTATTATTTTTATAAAGCCTTATATTTTAAGATAAATATTTATATGTTATAGAAAATTTTGTTTTTCTAAAATTTAATTCGTTCGGGTCTTTACGGGATCAGATTCTGTTTAAGATCCGATACTAAAAATAAAATAAATTAATTTAATAATTGGAAAATATTTTAAAAATATTGTTATTTTCATAAAATAATTTTTTAGAATTTTTCGGGTTATAAAAATATTATTTAAGCCCATATTCGCATAATTTTGATCGTACCGATAACATATTTGTTAAATTACTAAAATAATTCAAATAATTATTTAATTTTAAATATGAAAAATCTGCTACAAATATTTGGAATAAATTTTCAAATTTTATTTTATTTTAATTTATTTTATTAATAAAGTACTTTTACAACCCATACCTTCAAGTACACCTTACACATATCATTTCCTTTTCACTTCAATCTTTCTACACATAATCCCACAATTCATGGCAGATTTTTGACCCTATTTATGGCTGCCATTGTCCTTTATCCACTCATATTTTGACTAAAATTAATTATATTTCATTCTTTTTCAAAAAGTTACACATACCATTAATTACATTACAATTTCAAGTCAAAATCAACAAAATTTCCTCTCTCCCTCCTCCTCAAATTCACGCCAGCTCCCCCCCCCCCCCCCCCCTCTATTTTCTGCATGTTTTATAAACACATTTAAAACACTCATTCTCTCTCTCCTTCATTTACTCCTTCTTCCCTCTTTTATTCCTTAGCTTTTTCTCTCTCTTTTCCTCTCTTTTCCTCTTCATTTGTTCTTGTTTCCTCAAGAACACAAGCTGCCCCACATCTTCCATGGCTTCCACACTTCATTTTTAAACGATTTCTAAGCAAATCTTCTTCCCAAAGCTCCATAATGATATAGGTAAGTGTAATGAAGGTTTCATGCATCAAATGAACTTCCATAAGCTTAAAAGCTTAGGATAATGATGAAAAATGAAATCTTTCTTTCTCCACTTTTATTACCTTGTATTATAATTATTTTCTTGTTTAAAGTTATTGTATTTTGTAGATCTAACTTTTTATGGTTTGATTTTTGTTTATGCCATAGATCTTGTTATTTAAGTTGTTATTTTTGTTACTCCTTATGATTTATGCATAGATCTAGCATTCACATGTCTATCTTGGTGATTCATGCATGTAAAACTAGTTTAGAAAACTAGATCTAAAGTTTTGAGTTCATAGATGCATTAGATCTTTGTTTATGTTCATGAACAACTTGCTATAGCTTGATGATGGTAGGAAAGTTGTAGGAAACCCAAGATCTATTTTGTTTTCAACAAAAATCAATTTTGAAAATTCGGATGAAAATGGAACCCTATTTAGAAAAGTGGTTTTTCAACTTTAAAATGTATATTTTTCATTTAAAATGAAGGGCTTAGAGTATAGATACCATAAATGAAAGATTTTGATAAGTGAAGTTTAATCCATGATGTTTATAGCTTATTACCATGCATTTGTTTTATGTTTATGTTCTTATTAAGTATAGATCTTAGTTATGAACTCAAACAAAATTGTGAAATTCGTATTTTGGCAAGACCCATATTTAAAAACTATTTTTCAAGTGTCAAAATGTAATTTTTACATAAGAAAATGAAGGCTTAATATATATATAGCATCAAGACTTCATTTTATATGGTTCAAAGATAATTTTCAAAGATTAATTTTCAAAACAAAGTTCTATTCTCGGATTTTGGCCAAGGCCTAGTGTAAAAACATGTTTTCCAACTCAAAAATAAAGTTTTTATTCAAGAAATGAAGGGCTCTTAAGATGTGATATGTAAGGAATGGATTTTCATAAGTTTAGATAGGTTTTATCAAAAGATATGTCCAAAAATGAATTTTGTAAATTCGGATCCCAACCAAGACCAAATTTTAAAACCCATTTATCAACATCAAAACTCATGTTTTATGTGAAAAACGAAGTATATAGGTAATAGGTATCATTAAGTAGTGATTTTTATAAGTTGAAATGAGTTTCGATGAGATTAATGTATAAAACAAGAAATAGAATCAAGATGAGAAAATTTTGAGTTAGTAACCAATTTGTGAAATTCGTAATTTTGAGTAAAGGCCATAAGAACACCTATTATCCAAGTTCAAAATGAAAGTTTTATGTATTAAATGAAGTCCTTAAGTAATAGGTATCATAAGGTCTTAAATTTTAATGCATTAAACAAGTTTTCCCCAAATGAATCATTCAAAAAGTGGATTTTCTAAAATTCGGATTTTTGAGTAAATCATATTGGAACACATATTTACAAAGTGTAAAATGGGAATTTTTATGTAGAAATGAAGGTCATAAGTAGTATATATAATGAAGACTCAATTTTGACAAAAATAATTATATTTTCTTAAGTAACAAATCCAAAACAAATGGAAATGATAAAAGTTAGAAAACTAGATTTTTCATAAGTAAGTTGTCATTATGGTCTTGCAAAATAAAAAGTTATAAAATTTCCTTTTAGTAAAATCATCAAGATCATGCATACACTAAGCTCATCTCATGTCATTCATGTTAGAAAATCATTTATATTGCATGTATAGCTAATCTATAAGATAGGAACATTACAAACGTTTACAAAACTATTTTTCGGAATCGGAAACAGTTACTGATCAGATCTGATCCCTCTATTCCGAGACCTAAATGTTTTCAAAACTTGAAAATAATATTATAAATAGATAGATCTTTCGAAGTAGATAGAAATCGATATATAATTTGCGAGATTCCGAGTTAAAATGACCAAGTTATGGCCGTTTTAAGTTGGAATTCCCGCTTAGGACAGAATTACGAGTTTGATAGTTCGTATGAAATTGTTTGGATTAGTTTGAGTTGAAATAATTATTAAAGTATTTCTTCCTTTTTAGGAGATCCCGAAATCGACAATTCCCTACCACCGGATTACTATTACTAGAAGACGGTGATCTAATGGCCGAGTGAGTTTCTCCCTGTTTTGTTACCTTTATTGTAATTGTAGTTAGTTGCATTAGAATTATAGGAACAAGATAAAAATCGATATGAATGGGGATGGGATATATGATGAGACTGTGATGAATGTGTGCCAAAGAATACTAAAGCATATCGAAACCACGATTTGATTGGATAACTGCACCGTTCATATTATTTCTGTTATATGTGTGATATGGATTGGTCACTCTAAAGAATGTGTAAATATTTTTGACCTAAATAAAAAATTAAATTGGTCATGCATCACATTGGACATATTGCATTTGGTAGCATGCTACTCCTATACAGGTCGATCGGTATGGTCCGTGGATGACTCGTTTGGATAACGAACCCGGTGCCAGAGCTCATTCAGGGGTACTAAGGCGCATGTGGATGCATTCTTGGATGAGCCTAGCCGAGTCGAGTGCTAAGAGCCGAGGGCTTGGGGACTAGATGCGGTCGTGTAGACTCAATACCATTCCTAACCCAAGATACGGAGGGCGTAAATCCGTTCTGTGTGTGGGTTCCGGATACCCATACATAATTGCTTGCTCACGTGTTTGTTCATGCATAGCATATGATTGATTCTAACTTGTTTGTTATGGTACGGAACAAAGGGAATTCTCACTAAGCTAGTGTAGCTTATACCCCTATAGTTGTTTAAATGAACAGGTTATCTCAAGAATGCAAGGTAGGAACCGAATTGGTTGAAGTCGGGAATGACTTTGGGATTTCGGCAAGAAATACGAATGGTTGAAGTTATTTGCTAGTTTTATGATTTGTCTTATAATAGTTTGTGTAGGGAAGTCTGTGGATGAATGTAACTGGAGTTGAATGATTTGTATTTTGAAGTGCAGTGATTTGTATCTGAAGTATAGTAAATTTGCATTTCCTTTACATTGTTACTCAAGCTATATCAACGTAAAATGTATTACTCCGATGAGTCTCCTCCATGTGTTAGACGCCTTGTACATAGTATGGAAGCCTTCGCATGACTGAGATGGTCATTCTTAGGCTTTAATATTGTGTACGGCGGACTGCCATGTTTAGGGTACCCTTCGGGGCGTGACAACTAGGGTTCTAAATGCTTGTGCGAAATTGCTAAGTCTTTTTGAAAATTAACACAGGATGATAAAAGTGCTCATTCTTGAAAACATTTTTTAAAAATTGCTGAAGTGCTTGCAAATCACTTTTTTTTTCTTTTTTTTTTTTTGAAAATTGTCTTTTTACATGAATATTTGAAAAATTATTAATGTTTCTGAAAAATTGGATTCCTAATAAGCGGGAAATTGTATTGACCCTTGAAAAACTTTGGTCACATAGTGGACTTGTTTCATTGCTCAACAGTCATCTTCTTTGGTTATGATAGACTCAAAATTGGTTTTTATCAAGGGGTGATCATGGCATAAAATGTCTTTTCAGGGTGATTCTCACTGAAGGGGTGTATCTAGGACTTGTCCCACTCTAGCATTATAGCTTTGGGTATGTGAAGCTCCTTAGTCGAAGGGAAATAATGTCCCATGATTTGTCAATGATTCTGGAATTTGCTTAAGGTATCTAACCTTTCATCTCAATCAGTATAAAACTGGGTTTACCATCTGAGTAGAAAATTGTAAACATCATCAATCGCTTATTGTAAGGAGATATCAACATACCATTCAAGTGACACATCTCATGCAGAAGACGAGGTGGCTGGACTTTATTGGGGCTTTCCATGTTTCTCATGTGCTCATTCTTATTTCTTTTAATTCAAGGTGTTATCATGAACTTAGGGGCCCATTCTTTTGACTCTTAAGATGTTTGTTCCTAGAGAAAGATCTTTTAATGAAATTGTCCAGTCTAAGAGGACTTCCTCATACTCTCATGTGGCTTATTTTCACTCAAGACTTCAATTCCCTAAATTATGGTCCAACTTGGAAGTGATACATTCTAAGTCAATCTGATAGGTCTTTTTAGGACTGAAATGTAGGCTTTTGGTCAATGGATTAGCAAATGAAGGATATTCATGTGAAGTAAAAATTTTAAAATGGATTCAATTCAATCATCATCCCGGGTTTACAAGTCAAGAACCTTTAAAGAACTAAGCTGTGTTTGCCCCAGTTTCGTGGGTGAATGTTGTTTAGGATAAATTTAGTTCCTTCAATCAGAAGATTCCACTTGGGAGGAATGTGTATGAGTATGTGGTTCTTTTGAATTCTGAAGCTTTGAGCCATGTGTAAAAAGTGTTGGCATTGTGGGCATTGAATTTGATAGGCCTAAGTTTGAAGAATATTTTGCAATCTGTAAAGGGCTTTGATGACTTGGAAATTTTTGTTTAAGGGGCTATGATAGTGTATGGGCTAGCCTTTTTTTTTTTTTTTTTTTTTTTTTTTCTCCCTTTTCCTTTTTTTTTTTAATTGACTAGCTTTTCGAAAAGAATCACTTTTGCCCCAAAATAAATTGAAGCTCAAAATGATCAGGTGTGCTCAAGTATGTGTATGGTAAAAGACTCTTCTTCATTTAAAAGGCACATGACATATCGGTCACAATCATTACCCATGAATTGGTGCAACTGAGGCAAATACAACTCATTTTATCCTTTTTTCTCCAATTTAATTGATCACCCTAACCTCCATTTTGCCCCAGTATGGGGTGGTTCTTGATAGGGTTTACTTTGAAAAGTTTCTCCTTAATTGCTCAAATGAGTTGGCAAGGGATAAACGTGTTTGGAACAAAAGAATTGAATGCCTATCATCATTTTGACTAATGTATCAAACACAAGGTAGACTCTTTTAAGGAATAAGTCAATTTCCTCACTTGATTATCACTCAGCTCTCCTGTGTTTAAGGTAAGTGTTTGGTGTAATGTTTACCTCTTATCATTCTGAATAATTCTAGTTAAAAGATTACTTTCCCATTTGTAGAGATTTTTGAAACTTCTAAGAGTCATTGGTCTTTTGAGTGCTAATGCTATAGCCTCTATCTTGGCTAGCGGATTCAAATATTCAAGATGCCCCTAAATGGGCCAACTCTTGTCCTCATCTGAAAACATGCCCCTATTTAAAGCTTTGCCCCAATTTATGGCAGACTGATTAATGATTTCCTTCTTTAATTGCCCCAGCCATGGCTAACTTGTAAACAACAAATCCCTTCAACATGAATTAGGTACCAGTATGATCTGATCTTGGTTGGACCCTCATTTCCTTTGAGCATTTTTTACATGTGGGAGGAGTGGGCCGGGGAGCATATTTTAAATGAGTAGAGATGTGGGCTTTTGGACTTCTTTTAGTGGATGAGGTGTTTGGATTAGCTTCTTGGCTCAAGTGAATGACTATCGACCATTGGATTAAATCCGTCCATCTAAAGTAATTTTAGGGTCTGGAAATATTCCCACTTATTAGCAATCTTTATTAAAAAAAATTGATTTTTTTCTTTTTTTTTTTTTTGGGTGGAAGACTCTTTTTCTTTGGAAATCTTGTTTAAAAAGGAGGAAAGAATTGGAAATTACCCCAAAAATTAAAAAGATAATCTCGGATCACCTAAAAAGGAAGAAATACCCAAATGAGTATTTCATAACTGAACTAAACCAAACTATTAAACAAAACTAGTAATTTCGTAATTCTCATCATTTATGGAAGTCCCGACCTAAAACCACCATAACTTGGTCATTTTAACTTGGAATTTCGCAAATTATATATCGAATTCTATCTACTTCGAAAGATCTATCTAATTCTAAATTATTTTCAAATTTTGAAAATGTTTAGGTTTCGAAACAATCTGATCAGTTCTGATCAGTAGCGAAATCCAATTCTGAAAATAGTTTGTGAATGTTTGAAATGTTTCTACATTATAGATCAACTATATGCAATATTGATGATTTTCTATCATGAATGGCATGTTATGAGCTTGATGTATGCATGCACTTGACAATATTTACTGTAATATACAGAAAATATTTTATAAAGAAGGGCAAGGGTATGTCATTTGTTAATTAAGGAGAAGGAAATTTTGGTCATTCCTAATAAATGAGATATATAATAATCATCCCTTACATTGATGATATACATAAAATATTTTATAAAGAAGGGCAAAGGAATGTCATTTGTTAATTAAGAAGAAGAAAATTTTGGTCATTCCTAATAAATGAGATATATAATAATCATCCCTCACATTGATGATGGTCAACAAGTCTTTAAAAATAGTAAATCTTCAATAAATTATGATATAGGGCAAAAGTTGTCATATGTTGAAAAATAAGAAGGTTTTATGGTCCACCTTAGTATTAACTTGATGCTTTTTTCTATGACCTAGAAATGTTTGAAGAATAGCTTTTGACAAAGGAAAATTGGTCTCTAAGCCGCCAGCCTATGTGTGAAAGTTGCCGGTGTAAAGCTCTCAGACTTTTATGAAATTTGTGAAAGTCGACAAGAAGGCCGCTGCCGTAAGGACATAGGCCGCCGGCGTAAGTGCCAGTCTTTCCTGTCCGAAGTGTTTCTTGTATAAGAGATCCTAGGGTTCATGTTTTTCATTTGTAACCTCCTTCCTTCGACTAGAGAGAGAGAATTGAGAGTTTTTGAGTATTTTTGAAGAACAAGATCAAGGGAGATCAAATTTGGATCAAGAGTAAGTAATCTTGCCTTTATCTATCAAGATTCTTCGTATATCGTTTCGTTTCCTTAGGGTTTTATTTGGATTTTGAAGGGATTTTTCTGGGAAACCCTAGTTTTGATCAAGATCCAATCTTTCGGGAAAACAAGCAAGGATTAAGATTCGAATCAAGTAAGTATATCATCTCAATCATAGATTTAAAATAAAGAGAATGATTATGTGATTTGGGGTTTTGTCTGTTTATGAAACCAAGGGTTTGGGTTTTGAAAAGATCCTATCATTTGGCGAATTATCAAGAATTGAGATCAATCAAAGTAAGTTTCATCCGCTTTATCTTAGAATTAATAAGGGATTTATGATGGTAATGGATTGTCTGAAATTTTTAATTCATAAATTAGGGTTTTGAGAAGAAAAGTTGTTCTTATTAGATTTTGTGGAAGTCGATCAAAGAAGAAGTTCAGATTTGGTGTTTCTCATATCAGGTTAGGGTTTTTGGAGATTTTGATAAGTTAGGGTTTGAATGGGTTGAGGATTTACATATTTCTGTTTCTGTTATATTTTTTATATTAGGAGATTTGGAGATTTTGTGTTGTTGTTCATAAGGGATTTGTGGATTTGGAGAGATTGTTCCTGGAATTGGAAAAGGTACGACCAATCCCTGCTTGTTGCTTTTGCTTGTAAGATTAGTATTGCTTGATTGGTTATAGGGATAGAACTTTATAATGAACTTAATTCTATTCGGCTTAATAATTGTTTGCTTGGTTGTGTTTGGCTTTGACCAGTAAAGACCTGGCAAACAGTGATACTGGTGAGGCACCCTGATGAGCTATGTGTGAGGTTGTCCTGATTGGACTCGTGCATAGAGATGATTCTAGTAGAATTAAGGGGAAACAGGGATGTTTGGGAAGTACCTACCATATATATGTATATAATTATCTTATTTTCAAATAGTTGGTTGTTTTTAAAGAGGAGTTTGAGTTAGTTCGAGTTCGGGACTAGAGCATACATAGTTCTGAACTGTGTTGATTTGTTGATTATAAAAAGATAACAAACTGATTGCTTGCATTAGACTAAGTGCATTTGATATATATATATATATATATATCTCTGTTGCATGTGCATTTGCATTTACTTTAAAGGATTGGAGTTATCGCACTGGGCTTCACAACTCACTTTTTAAAATTTCAGGTGCAGGTGATGAAGACATTGTATATGATCTTTCGGGTTATGATATGATCTTTGATCGGTGGCGACGATAGTAGACTGACTACCTAGTTGAGAGTTAGATTTGCAGTTTACAGGTTCATGGAAGGAGAGAAGTGTTTAAATATATTGAAGACTTAGAAATTATCTGTTTATGTTTTATGTGAAAGCTTTAAGATTTTATGTTGTAGGAAGTCCTAAGTTGTAAAAAGAAGGTTTTCATTATGAATTAGTGGTTTGGTTTAGTTGGCCCGGTATTGCCAACTTGTATGATTGTTTTAAATCATAAGTTTGTTCAGAAGCTGTATTCCAGGTTATACAGGTTGTGTTGAGTACCTTATGAGATACTTATGTGTGTTACAGGTGATATTTAAAAAATTTATGGATATTAAAACCTTAGCGTGTCTTATTCAAGAGAGGACACGCAACGGGTTGTAATGCCTTATTTTAGGGCGTTACAGCTTATTTGGTATCAGAGCATAGGTTTATGATCTTTAGAGAAATTAGTTTATAAACTCCTTAGGAGATGAGATGAAGAGAAGGGCTAGATTGCGGGAAAGCTAGTAGCTATGGAAAGCATAGAGTTGTTTCTTTTAATGAAAATTTTCTAGGTTGACTCTTCATTATGATTTCTTATTATTTCTTTCATTATAGCTTATTGCTTATAATTATATATTATTCCATTTATGTCATTATGTTTTCATAATTATTTTCATATATTTTCTTGGAATATTTGTTATTTTATTTTTGTTTTTGTTGTTGCTCCGTTAAATACATAGAAAAGTGATCAGTAAAACAAATAAAGCTCAAAAAAATCTAGATATGATAATTTATAAAACCAAAATACCCTCTTATTAGATCTGACCTTTTAGGATTCTACTATAAACATATACATGTTTATACAAGAAGTTAATGACATTTAATGAAATGTAAAACAACAAAACAACAATAATAGAGTAAGCTAAAGAGAATAATAAATACATAAATTAATAATTGTAATTAATAAGAATTTAGAACTCGACCGTTATAATTTTAAGACTATCAATTCCAAAATTAATTGAATGAAATATTATTGAAACCTCCTTAAGTCAACCAAGAGACACTACAATAGTCAACAAATCTTTTGACACAACGCCAACAAATCTTTAATGATTGTTGTCACGCCCCAAGGATACCCTAAACGTGGCAGTCCGCCACATATAATATCAAGGCTTAAGAATGGCTACCTTAGTCATGCAAAGCCTTAGTATTATATGTAAGGCATCTAACACGGTAATAGGAGACGCTTTTGGGAAGCATAGTTTAAGCAAGTAAAGATAAACATACAAGAATCCAGAAATAAAGTATATCATATCATAAATAACCAAAGGTCTGTTACATAATTCTTAGGGGCATACCCCCGCTAATACCAAGGATCAAGATAACTTCATAACATCCAAAATATACCTTAAAGATTTCAAGGGAATTCTAATCTTAGTCTTCGAGTAGATTTCCTCCAAAAGCTTCAACATAAAACGTATATGGATACGGGATGACCTCGGGCACAAAATGTGTGTTCCTGGGAATACAAATATCTATAGGGGTGTAAACTTATGGGCTTAGTGAGTAAATCCCAAAATTCATACTCGTATAAAATTTATCAATCAAGTTTATTATTCAAACATATGAAATGCAACAACCACATGAGCATACAAGACATATGACTTTCCGGGAATCATATGTTGAATGAATTTACGCCTTTCATTCGGGGTTGGGGGTTCAGGCCAATTACAGCCACAACTTTTAAAAACACTTTTATAGATCTTACCGGCTCCTATACGCCATCAAAAACTTGTAGTTATTACAGGCTCCTACTAGCCACCAATTTTGTAGTTCTTACCGACTCCTACTCGCCACTTACATGATATGCAGGTTATGTCTACCACCACTATTATACACTTATCCCACCAATTGTATAGTAGCGAATGCAATGTGACTCAACATATGAAGTGCATGAATAATTTCTTTAATTAAAGTCTAGTAGTTACATTTAACTTCTTTCAAGTGATCAATCAATTTCAAACATTTCAAGATATTAATTCACATACAACTTTATTACAAACAAATCGAGTTTCGATATACTTAGCATTCTTTCAACGTATTATCATACACTTTCTTTTGATTTTTCTTAAATTCTAGTGCAACTAATTCTACAAGCACAATCAAAAGTATGAAAAATAACGGGGAATAAACTCACTCGGCCATGATGACACCGTTCTTGAATCGGATGGGTCGTTCGGAAATTCCACTTAATCGTAGTAATCCTCGGGATACGGACAATCCTCCTCGTGATTATCTAATCAAGAAGAATACCCAAAATGAGTATTCCATGAAATTCTATCCTGGAAGATTCTAATCTTTTCTTAAAATCGTAGTAAAATCGTATAAGGGGAAATTCCAACTTAAAATGGTCATAACTTGCCCATTTTAACTCGGAATTTCACGTATAATATGTCGTTTTCTACCTACTCGAAAAGATCTACGCATTTCTAAGCTTATTTCCATAAAACTAAGTCGTTTAGGTTCCGAAAAGGTAGCGATCAGATTTGCCACGAATTTGTAAACACTTGTTTTCCTTCTTGTAAACAAAGCTCATTTTGAAAAGATAAACATTTCAATTATTTTGTAAACTTTTGAAAGGTATATATTTGTAATGACTCATAACAAATGTATGAAGTAAATGAAGTTGTCTCAACTTAAAAAGTAAGGTTTTTAAAAGGCTTTGAATTTGAGATTCTATTTTACTTTTGAAAGATCTCTCATTAAGATGAATATTCTATTTCTAAATGAAATTTCTTGAAATTACTTTAATTTCCTAAAGTGTGGTTTTGGTTTTCTAAACTTGGATTTCAAAAGTAGCAAAATGTCATTTTTTTTTTATTTCTTGTAATGTTTCAAAAGAATTTCTACTTCTTGATAAAAGATAAAACTTTTTGTTTATGTAAGAAAAATCATTCCCATACATGTTCATGGTTTTTAAGAAATCCATTTTCCATATTTATTTCTTTTAGAAGAATCTTCAATTCAAAAAAACACTTTCTTATTTATTTTTGTTGAGACAAATACATTATGTTCATGCATGAATATGAATCATAAGCTTTGGAAATGTAAAATAATAACTTGAAAGCTTAAGTAAATAATAAAATAAATCAAGTATTGGGACCTTAGCTTCATCAAGGTACCCCGGACTAAGAAAAGACTAGTCCCGAAAAAGAAAAGAATGAGAAATTGTTTTGACTTGATGAGGACAAGTCTAAGACTAGAATGACTAGTCTTAAAATCAATCTTGAAATTAAATAAATTGCATTGGAATAAATAAATTGCATGAAAGGTAAATAAATTGCAAGACTATGAGCTTATATGCTCTAAATAGTATATATAGCTATATAGATATAGTAGATAGCAATAAACATAAGGGAAATATAGAGAAACATAAAGGAACATAAGGAATTGATGTTATGAACAAAAACAAAGTATGAATCTAATGTTGCTTTCTTAACCTTTATGGTTTTAGAAAACACACACTAAGCTCATACTAAGTAGATGAACATGAAGATTTCTTTGAGAAATTTCTTACCTAAAGAAGCTAAACTAAGAGGACTTCTTGTAAGAACTCTTGAGAGAATTTGAGAGAGATTTTGAGAGAGTAACTTTAGTATAGAAGTGGTGTGAAAGAAGTGAAGGTATGAGGGGTATTTATAGGAAAATGTGGGAGATAATTTGTGTTAATTAAATAATTGAAAAATAAAACAATTTGAGCATAGAGAGAGAGAGGCGGCGCTATTTTGGGGGTATGGGGAAGAGAGAAAATTAATTTTTTTGTCTTTTGATTAATTAAAGTAAGAAATGAAAGATGTGAAATTGTATTGGAAATGAAAATGTGTAACAAATAGGTGTATGGCTTGTAAGAATAGGTTGTAAGAAAAGTAGAGATAGATGAATAGTGTATAATAGTAGAAAATAGTGTAATGTAAAAGTAGACATGACAATTAAATACCGGTAGTAAGAAAATACGCGTATAAAAGCGATATCTGATATTTTTAGCTACCGAAAAATTACGAAGTTGATATTTTTGGAAATCTTATATTTTTATGAGTCTAACGGTATATTCGGAATATTTTTCTTATTCCGGGCTCCCGGACACATTTTTCAAGAACTGTGTCCGTTCGGGTTCGAAGGACATCCGAAATTCGCGAAACTGAAACTTTTATAAAACCTATGGTTATTACGAATTATTCGAGCTAATTTTTCCAACTTCGTTTTCTAGGGCTTGAGAAAACGGCAATGCCGGAGCTAAACGGTTACGGTAAACTAGGGTTTTGTTTGACCTAAGAATCCGTTTGACTTCCGATTAGGGTTTAAACTATAATTCGGATCCAAAAATTTCGGGGATTTACAATTGTTAATTATGAAATTCAAAGAAAAGTTAAAAAAAGAAGAAGAAGAAGCATTATATGAATTAAATGATGCAAATTTAAAAGGCACAAAGACTAAAAAAAAAAAAGAATTTTATAAGCATCTCCAAAGATTTTAAATAAAAAATAACAAAGGTAAAATATTAAGCCATAAATAAAAGAGAATGAAAATGAGAACTACCACACCCAATTTCCATAGTGGTAGTGACGATTAAATAATGATAACTTATAAAATTCAAGGATTAAGAATAATTATAGTAATTTGAATATTCAATTAGTATACAAATACGTAATAATAATGAATCTAATACAAGAAAATGTGAAGTAGTACTGACGTGTTCATGGTTTGTTTTATTCTATAAATGTTATATTTAGTAAGTATTGTGTGTTGTTTTATCATGTTTTGTCAAATCTTGTCACCTCTATTCTTGTCATGTCCAACCTTTTGTTTTGAGTCTGTCTTAAAATTAAAGTCATATGTTAGTTTAGTACCGGTCAGTTTAGTTACTCTTGATATTTGTCAGCCCCTCTCACTATCAAATTTATGATAGAATAAAAAAAATAAATTAAATTATTTTTTTATTATAAGAAAAACAACAAATTATATGAGAATATATATATTCATATATAAATGTATAACATAATTAAATGAGTGAAGAAAAGAGAAAATAAAATTATAGTTATGATAGAAAAAATAAGAAATAACTACGAGAATTGGTTGACCTTGTAACTACAACATTAACAATAATAACAAATGCAATAAAAGTTATCAATTATGGCAAAGGTCAAAATTGTTAATGAAATGGTAAACTCATAAACTCAACTTAAATAAAAATGAAGGATGTAAAATGATTATGAAAAAAAAATCGAGAGTCAAAATGACAAAAGTCTAAATAATGATAATACCAACAAGTGAAATATACCAATAAATAACTCATCTATTAAAATTTATTGGGAGCATAACAACCAAATTAATACAATTATATATATTTATGGTTTTTCTTTCATTTCTTTTATATAATGAAGTGGAATAAATATGGTGTTTGAAGGAAGTATGGAAATAAGTAATCGCTTAAAGTTATTGGCAAGTGTAAGAGTGAAGAAAATGCTAATATAGTTGTTGGAGGAGTATTGTAAAGTTTGAGATAACAAGTATTAGTATGACAATGAAGAGTCAGAACTATAAGAAAATGATTGGTGAAATGGGAGAGAAATAAAGACTGTTACTGAGATAAGATAACAGTATTAAAGATGATATGTAGATAGAGGTTAGAGGCAAAAGAAAGATGACTAAAGTTGATTAGAAGAAACTAGAGGTATAAAGAAAATCTTTATAGATGGTTGACAATTACAATGTAGCCTAGTAGACACATGAAAGTAAGTGACAAATGTAAGCCCCGAAAAATTTCAGTAAATAATTTCAAGATGAACTTCGAAAATAAACCCTAAAAATCACTCCAAATTAAAACCGAATTTCAACTAGTCTTAAATCACGAATGAATTCAGAAACTTCTTAATCTTGAGAAAATAAAAATCCTTAAAAACAAAATAAGAACTCAACATACTTCAATTCCAAAACCACTACGTACGAAGAATTCCATAATTAACTCCGACTTATAAAATTGAGTAATATAAAGCCCCAAAACAAATTATTAAAAAGTAAATAATGATTAACTTACGGAAATGAAACCCAATTCAAAAATTCCAAAAATGTTAAAAGATATTAAATACTTATAAAAAATGAAATGTAAAATAAATTTGTCAAAGTAAATACGTTATATAAACATAAAATATTAGTTTTCAAATTGCAAAGACCTAAACCGGAAAATCACCCAGAAACCCTAAGTGGAATACAATAGTTTAAGTGTGGCAATCTAGCACCCCTAACCCTAGAGGCCGAGATGTAGTTTAAATATATAGAATAGCTCATAGTAATATAAGTTTATTTAAAAATATCAGATTGGTAAATTTTTGATCTATTTCGAACCCGTTCAGATACAGACTTCGAAAAGCGTGTCCTGGGGATGGAGATATAAAAAATATACCATTAGTACCGTTAGACTCGTAAATTCATAAGATTTCCAAATATATCAGTTATATAATTTTTCGGGTTATAAAAGTTACAGTTATAACCTTTTATCGTATTTTCATTACTACCGGTAATTGATTAGTCTTTTGCACTATTCACTTTTATTTCATTACACAATTTTAGTATTCTTATAAAGTCTTATATTTTTAGATAAATATTTTGTATATTATAGAAAATTTTGTTTTTCTAAAATTTAGTTAGTTCGGGCTTTTACGGGATCAGATTATGTTTAAGACCCGATACTAAAAATAAAATAAATTATTTTAATAATTTAAAAATATTTTTATTTCCATAAAATAATTTTTTAGAATTTTTCGGGTTATAAAAATATCATTTATAGCTTATATTCGCGTATTTTGATTATACCGGTAACATATTTTAAAATACTAAAATAATTAAAAAATTATTTAATTTTAATTATGAAAAATCTGCTACAAATATTCGGAATAAATTTTCTAATTTTATTTTATTTTAATTTATTTTATTAAGAAAGTACTTTTACAACCCATACCTTCAAGTACACCTTACACATATCACTTCCTTTTCACTTCAATCTTTCTACACATTATCCCACACTTCATGGTAGATTTTTCCTTCTTTATGACTGCCATTGTCCTTTATTTACTCCTATTTTGACAAAAACTAAATGTATTTCAATCCTTCTTCAAAAAATCACACATACCATTAATTACATTACAATTTCAAGTCAAAATTCAACAATTTCCTCTCTCTCTCAAATCGCGCGTAGCCCCTCCCCAATTTTCTGCCCTTGATTTATTTTTTTCTCTCTTTTATTCAATTAATACACTCATTCTCTCTCTCTCCTTCATTTACTCATTCTTTCCTTTTTCATTCTTTGGTTTTTCTCTCTCTTTTTCCTCTCTTTCTTTCTTCATTTCCTCTTGTTCTCACATGAAAAACAAGCTGCCCCACTTCTAAAAATTGCTTCCACACTTCATTCTTGAAGATTTTTAAGCAAATCTTCTTCTCAAAGCCTCCATAGGTGATATAGGTAAAGTGTAATGAAGTTTCATGCATCAAATGACCTTCCATAAGCTTAAAAGCTTAGGATGATGATGCCAAAAAAATGAAATACTCCTTTTCTCTAAAGTTAATCTCTTGTATCACTATTATTTTCTTGTTTAAAGTTGTTATATTTTGTAGATCTAACTTTTTGTAGCTTTGATTTTTGTTTATGCTATAGATCTTGCTATTCGAGTTATTATTTTTGTTATTGCTTATGATTTGTGCATATATTTCTCATTCACATGTGTTCATGCATTTATAACTAGTTTAGAAGACTAGATTAGTTGTTTTAGGTTCATACATGCATTAGATTTATGTTTTATGTTCATGAACAACTTGTAATGCATGATGATAGTAGGAACATTTTAGAAAACTCAAGATCTATTTTATTTTCAACAAAAATCATTTTTGAAAATTCGGATGAAAAATGAACCATATTTAGAAAAGTTGTTTCTCAACTTCAAAATGTGTATTTTTCATTTAAAATGAAGGGCTTAGGTATAGATAACATAAATGAAAGATTTTGATGAGCAAATTTTAGATCTATGAGTTTAAAGTTTATTATCATGGGTTTCATTTAGATGTATGTTCATATTATGCGTAGATCTTAGATTTGAACTTGAACAAAAATTTTGAAATTCGTATTTTGGCAAGACCCCCATTTAAAAACCACTTTCCAAGTGTCAAAATGTAATTTTTACTTAAGATAATGAAGGCTTAATATATGTATATCCTCAAGACTTCTTTTTAAGAATCAAGTGATTTTCAAAATAAAAATCTTATTTTCGGATTTTAGCCAAGGCATATTTTAAAAACATGTTTTCCAACTCAAAAATGAAGTTTTTATTTAAGAAATGAAAGGCTCTTAAGATAGGATATGTAAGGAATAGATTTTCATAAAATTAGATAGATTTTGTCAAAAGATATGACCAAAAATAAATTTTGTAAATTCGGATCTCAACCAAGACTAATTTTGAAAACCCATTTATCAACTCCAAAACTCATGTTTTATGTGAAAAATGAAGGGTATAGGTAATAGGTATCATGAAGTAGTGATTTTTACAAGATGGAATGATTTTTGATGAGATTAATGTATAAAACAAGAAATAGAATCAAGATGGAAAATTTTGAGTTAGTAGTCAATTTGTGAAATTCGTAATTTTGAATGAAGGCCATAAGAACACCTATTATCCAAGCTCAAAATGAAAGTTTTATGTAATAATGGAGTCCTTAAATAATAGGTACCATAGAGTCTTAAATTTTAATACATTAAACAAGTTTTTCCTGAAGGAATCATTCAAAAAATGGATTTTCTAAAATAAGGATTTTTGAGTAAATCATATTGGAAAATATATTTGCAAAGTGTAAAATGAAAATTTTTGTGTAAGAATGAATTCCTTAGTAGTTATATATGGTTGAGCCTTAAATTTTCTAAGTATCAAATGATTTTTACTTAAAGGAATCACTCAAAAACTAATTTTTGTAAAATTCGGATTTTGGAATCAACCCCACTTGAAAACATGTTACAAAGTGTAAAATGGAAATTTTTATGTAGAAATGAAAGTCATAAGTAATAGATATAATGAAGACTCAATTTTAAAAAAAAATATATTTTCTTAAGTAATAAATCCAAAACAAATGGAAATGATCAAAGTTAGAAAACTAGAT